>PNEQ01129479.1:0-35831 GCA_003012365.1 Medauroidea extradentata
ACTCTCATTTTTTACTCAATTTATAATTAGCCTTCAAGGTAAGTTCCTAACAGTGTAAATTATTTTGCATTGTATATTTGTTAAAAAATTCAATTTACTTGATATTCGATTCGATATTCGATTCGAATTCGTGAATATTTCAACATATTCGCTTCGAATTCGCTTCGAAATGAAATTTTCATATTCGCCCACCCCTACCTTCCAGTTGCCAAGCTTCCATAAATGGAAGAATAACATGGGTAATAAGATTTTAAGTATCAAATATTAAATTTAAAAAAAAATTAATAAAGTACTCCCCCAAGTTTATCAAAAGGTAAAAGTGATTTAGGTGGGTGAATGTCACCGAGTACTTTACAATTGTTTTATGCAGATTTGGACTTCTACATGTCATTGTACAAAAACTATGAAAGCTAAAAATGTTTCATCACAGTAAAAAAAAGTCACAATGTAGGTCTTCAAAATATCACTTGAAAATTTTGGTGTACCTCGCCTGCAACAAAATTGCTTTCACATTTAGATGAGCTAAATTTTGATATGGACGTTTTGTTTGCGTAATTTATCAATGTTTTATTTGTGAATGCCTCACACAGGTAAGAAAAAATGCTTAATACTTGGATGTAATTATTTCTTCAAATGCTTAATCAATATAATTTCTATTATTTTGGGATCTATGGAGAAAATGCCAACAAAACGTTTAGTATTTGTAACTAAGACTACTACTATTTATAGCAACTTTTCAGCACTTGTGTATTTAACGAATAAAAATAGTAAATACGAGTTTTCTGAGTAGTGTAATACCTATTACATATATGAAAACCTTGTACAAGTTTATGTAAACAAAAGCACATGGCAGAGTTTGTTTTTTACGTGCAACAGAAAGATACAAACTTGTTGGAAAATAGAAATTAAGCCATGCTTTCACCCCTGTTCAGTTGATCCTGAACTGTCTATTATTTAAATTGAAGCAAAAATACTACATGGATAGCCAACATTTGTTTACAAACTACAGTAGAACCCTGTAATAACATTTTTCAAGGGACCTGTGAAAAAAAAGTGTTATATGCAGGAAAATGTTATAAGCAGGAATCCATATTTTTAAACCAATAAATGAATATTACTCAAAAGTAACTTAAAATGTGATAGTTTATGTACAGTAAATAGGCCTATAATGAGATAAATGCAGCTATAGTTACTGTGCCATCATAAACATGATTAATACATACTACATTATGTGTATAATTGAGGCTTTCCCACTTGTCTTTGAAAGTTCATGATCGTCATATTCAGGATCACAGTCTTTAATATCACTGTAATGTACACTTATGATACTTTCCCAGACATTAATTTGTTTTTTACTGTTGTTTTCAGTCTACAGCTTAATTATTATATCTAAAATAACACAGTTAGGAAAATTTTATCAGAGTTGTGGTTAATGTCTGAGAAAAAAGTGATGTTATATGCAGGAAATGAAAATACAAATGTTGTTATAAGCAGGAAATGAAAGCATTATGCTTTATGGAAAAATGATGGGACCAAAGAAAAGTGATGTTATATGCAGGAAAATGTTATATCCAGAAATGTTGTAACGGGGTTCTACTGTATACCATATTTACCAGAATATACAACATTTTGTTCAAAAAACCACTTCAAAAAATTTGTTGGTGCTGTTATTTTCCAATAGCAAAAATTTTTTAGATTAATATTTGTGCATGTAAAATAGTCTGTGGTTTTGGAGAAATACATGTTCTTAACAAAAAATGTTTGGTAAGTAGTAAAGCGAAAGTAACACATTCACAACCAAAAGTGAGGTTATGTTAATTTTCATAAACATTTCTTCTGGTAGACCAAGTCACTGGTATGCATTTGATTTGTGCGGGATTATACTTGTAACTGCAAAAGTTGTTCACAAAAAGACTGCTAAAATACTGGTACAATATATGAAATAAATATGCATAAAAGTCAGTGCAACAAAATTCACAGCAGGCGGTTGTTTACACATTTTTTTGTAGTTTGCTTTGCAAAGTCATGGTTGGCGGTGGTAAACAAAAGTCTTGTAATCTAGGGTGTGTTCCAATCTTTACGCTCACACACACACAGGGCTTGTTCCATTGCGTGCACAAGCACTCATGAACGTAGAATGTTGTTCCATAAATTTATGCTGGTTCTTTTCTATGTCTTGACCAGCGTGGTGTCATATTTGGAAACGTGCCCATGTTTGTCCTAGTTACAGACGTTTTTCAGTTAAAGGTTAGGCCTGCCAGTAAATGAAAGCATGTTTTAAATAATGAGTGACTACGTTAAGAAAATAGGTTTGTCAACATCACAGCGAAGAAAATTTGAGTGTTGTAGTTACAGTGCGAAATTTAAACTAATGGTGGTTAGGCATGCTAAAGTACATAACAATTGTGCTGCAGTCAAAACTATACACAGGTAAAGACTTTGTGAAAATAAATTGTTTTGATGACAGGTTAAGCTTTTTCTTATTAACTTAGGCATATGTGTATTAAAATGAATTTCATACTTGGTTTTGAGTAATTTTTCTGGTTTTTTTAAATAGGATATTTGCAAAATTATGACTTTACCCCAGAGGACCACGCTCAACGAGAAGCAGATCACCTTAGTTCACAGTTTGGCACACTGAGAATTAAAGGTGATATGTTTCTATTTCTAGTTTTTTTTTTTTTTTTTCTATGGGACTTAAAGCGATGACCCTACAGTTTTTTTACGTGTGCCTCTCGTTTTGCACTTTACGAATTCAGGGGGTATTTTCGGAGTTACATCAGTCTAAAAAAGACGTTTTCAGAACTTTGAGAGGCCGTAAAATAGTGTTTCTAACAAGCATACTGAATTTTAAAATTGTAGAAGAATAGTTTCATATGTGAACATAATATGAATAAGTTAAAGTGGTTTTACATAAAAAAGAATACATGTAACACACTACAACACTGTCCATGCACCAGACGTGGACTTCTCTGAGGGCTTTCCAGTGGGAAAAAATTATAATTTTATATTTGTCTGAAATAGTGTTAGTTCTGTAGATATTACTTTAGAGTACATTTCCTTTTACAACAGCAAAATTAACTCAAGTCAGTTTTCCCATAGTAGCATTTCAAATACAAAATTTGCTTGTTTATTTCATGCATGCTACAATAACGAATAAACGTAATGATGTGAAATAATTCACATTGTAATTACATGTAATAGGCTATGACTTGCAGTATATAAAACTCTACATTGTATTTTTAGAAAAATTGCTATAAGTAGCAAAAAAATTGTAAATTAATTTTTTTTATAAAATTATTTTCTAACAGGTTTTTAACATCTTATACTCTTCAAACCATAGCTCTTGACATTTAGTTTAAATGTAAATTATTTAATTTCATTATGTTTACTCCTTTTTGCTATGTGCGTGAAGTGAAACCTGCAATTTTTTTTACTTTGAAATGCCATTATGGGAAAACTGGCATGCTTACGTGACGAGCAGCGCACATTCGTAGTGGGGTCGCACGCTACTACTCGGGCACCCAAGCAAGGTAAGGAAGGGGGGTGGAACTGACCTTAGCTCGGTGTGCGTTTTTTGCGTAGTAAAATGGTACACAACGTCCTTCGCATTGAACAATGCGATGTCCCATGGATATGCACATACAATGCCCTGCAGAATCCATAATTTCTTCACTATTGTTGTAATGTTGATGATCAGATAGTATCGTAACCTTAACACCCCACAAGTTTCGATGCCATCTGACATGTCCCCACGATGCAATGGCGGCATTTGACACGAGGGGGGTGCTGTGAATAGGAAAATACGGTGAATGACAGAGTGGTGCCATTGATACATCAGGTAGGAGACGGGTATTATAGATAATGGAAAAATTACTGGCTAACAGGGAGAGTAGAACAGAGAGGGATGGTAGGAAGGGCGCATGGTAGGAAGCTGCAGGGAAAACCCTTCTAATGAAGTTGACGGACCACAGCACAGGCTACGTTCCAGAGTGTTTCTTGCACCCTCCAGGTAGTTCAATCTTGATGCCACAAAAAAAACTCTCATGCACACACAGACAGAGAGCACGCACACACATACAGAGAGAGAGAGAGAGAGAGCGTGTGAGTGTGTTAGTTGATACGTCACTAGGGACGAGGTGAGTATTCAAAAGAAAAATATACTGGCTATAATTTATGAGATTTAGTCATACCAAGAGAACATATAAATTGAACTGGGCGGAAGGCCAGCCAGTAAATTGAACTGGGCGGAAGGCCAGCCAGTGAAACGGTCCTGGAGCTAAGCTTCTCTGGAGTCAAGCGACGAGAAAAGGGGCAGGTGCCGACAATGGAAAAGAAAATGTAAGTGTTAATTAAGCCCCTAGGTGGTACAGTCGACAGGTGTGGGAGCCCCCGGGTCAAAAACAATAGTGTTTCCAGAAGATTGTGTTAATACTATTGTTACACTGAAGTGATTTTAAAAAAATGCTGATGGCCCTAGGTCTACCTCATCAGAATGTCTCGCACCAACTGGCTGTGAGGGCAATTGCTGACGCTGAGCTCTCCAGCGGGAGGAAGAGTTGGGTGAGGTAAACAAGGTCACACATACAATAACACTTTAATAATGCATTTTCTTGGCTTGTGGGTGAAGTCAAAATGTTCCATTCTCAAAACAATTTCAGTGCAGTAAGCTCCAATAAAGTGTACAGAATTTTGATTTTGTTAATTTTTTTTATAATTTGATAACCAACCCCACCTTAGTGCTTATCAACTGAATCAGATCTGTACTAAAGTGTTTTTATTTGTCTCTTGTCTGAACAGAAAAAATTTGTGTACCCCAATTTGGATGACCTTATTATTCCACTGATGACAAGTGAACTACCAAAGTGAAGCTGCTGCGAAGTAAGTGATTAAATAAGACTGATGTACCTATTTGTAAATTGCTTTTCTAATTTTTTCTCCCTCCCTCTTCCTCTCTATGTCTTTTGTGAAATTTCTTACAATGTGAGCCATGTATATTTTTTGTTCCTACCATTTTTCACTGGGATTGTGATTAGTACATACTCACAGCAAAAGTGATTTTATAATTGTGTACATAAGTTTTTTTTTCTAATTGATTTTGTAACTACTGTTTTTGTTTTAGTAAAACAATTTATTTTGGTTAAGTCATTGCCATTTGTAATGAGGAGTGTAAATTTATGAACGTTAAGTTCTAGTATTATTACTATACATTATTTATTTTTAAGTTTTTTCAGCAGGTACATAATACACCAGTTTTGAATGTAGGTTATGTACACTAAAGCAGTAATTTTTTATTGTAGATAAGCCACAGGTAGAAACAAAATGAGTGTTTGGAAATGTACATACGTACTCAGATAAATGCTGATAGTGTGTTGATGTTGGAATTTTTATATAATACTATGTACCTTACATGATTTTGTGTTGTAAAAATTTTGGAGGAAAAAGTTATATTAGTTGCATAATTTGCTGTGCCTTCCTTTTATTTTTTCTCTCCCTCATAAACTTTCTTTCCTTTTATTGTTTTAATAAACATTAGTTACAGTTGACAAAATACATACATGTGAGTGTGTGTGATTTAATTTAAGAAATTGTCAGGTAACTTGAGGCCACGGTCGTAGAAGAACAGGTCTGGACACTCGCCTATCTACCAATGTATTTTGCTTGACCCCCTTGTTGTTTAGCTGCAGTTCGTCAAGTTACTGAGAATGTCGTACTTTTTGGCGCTGTTTTCCGGGCGGTCGGACTCAAGCTCCGTCCACTTTTTTCCATTGTTAAATTTATAAAGTAAATAAAGATTGCTGGAGCCTTTTCTTAAATTTGTGAGTGAAGAAAGTATTTCATAAATTGATAAAAAAAATACGTTTTGATAAATTCTTAGCGGAAAGGAAGTGGGCGGAGTTTAGTCCGACCGCCCTAACATCAGCGCCAATAAAACACAATATTCTTGGTAACTTGGTGAACTACAGCCAAACAACAAGGGCGTCAAATATCCAGGCGAGTGTCCAGACCTGTTCTTCTACAGCCGTGCTTAAGGCATACTTTTTTTTGTTGCATGAAGTTGGTTGAAATAATGTGTCCCTGTTAATAGAAGAAAATTTGTTTAATGTGATGTAAATGTGCATACAATAAAGCTAAAGCTTTACAAGGTACAGCAGTAGAACCTCATTGTTACAAATTCTTACTGTTACCGAGAGAAGGATTCTAACAGCTAAAGGCTCCTGAAATGTTATGTCAACAGGTTTTCATTAATCAGAGTTCAGTTGTCTACGGCATGAAAATTACGTGATTTTTAATTTTATGTGTCAGTACTTTGAAAAACGTGACACACGCCCCATCAAAAAATTCTAAACACAGTGAAATTACAAACATTTAGGGCCCGTATTACCACTTCTGGATAAAGTAGTAGATAGCCCAGAAAAGTGTATTACGACCCTCTGATAATGCCTATCTGAGAGACTATCCATTGACTAAGCTATCAGCTTGTTGGATCTGCTGATAGATTCTTACCTAGAAGTTAAATTGTAAAGAGGAACAAAAATGGCATCACAAATGTTTGCTATACATGATGTTGAGGTTAGGATTCCAATATACTAGCCTTGTATGCTCCCTCGTACTGTCTCTCTCAGGGCCACGTCATATTGACATCACATAGAGTGCTCTCTACTCGTCTCAATTTGTTGGTGAGAGTGCAAAAGTGTGAGAGTACAGCAAGAGAACGATATTCCTCACTCGCTGCACTCTCTTGTTCTCTCTGGCACACCCCATCTTGATTACAACTGTGGTTTGAGGTTATTTTAAAAAAATGTGTGTTACATTTACAAATATTTCAATATTTATACATAAATAAATTATTTCCAATGAACACTTAATTATGGCAAGAAATAGTGTAAACATTTTCTTCCCTAATACAGTAGATATTTACATACACAAAATACAAAATGTTGACATTGTCTACAAGTAGCTGTTCGCCTCTTGAAATATGAAACTGGTAAGTTAAAAAATTATTATTTATTTGCCTACAAATATGTTAAATGAGTTTGTGTCTTGTATTAATATAATTTATGCTTGTGTTACCTTTGCATTTTTCTTTACAAACATGAGAGTGCATTGTTCCAATTGGAAAGAGCGAAAATGCCAGGGAGGTCTCTCATGGTCATGCAAAAGAGTATTTTTAACAACGATTATGCTATTCATTGAGTGATACAGTCTCATATGTGTTTTATATTTGGGGATTTAATAAAATGTTATTTGGTTTGGTTATAGTTTGCTACACCTTTTACACAGTTGCTAAATGTTTAAAGTCAAGGCAGTGTGTGATAAATACTAAAATTTTCATTGTGTTGCGTTGGCTAGCCAAAATACTACTCTCTCTCTCAGGGTGCCATATTATAACTCGTGGTGTTCTTAGACAGAATCTTTTATTGTGCTAGGATGCTACTTGAAAATAAATAACTCCACTCCAGAAGTACCTTGATCATTCGTATAATCTACTCTTATCTAAATACATACTTAAACTGTCCCCTGCCACTCTCAACATGCACGTGTCCCAGTCCTTCCTCTCCGACTCTTTGGCCATTTTTACCATTTAAAAAAAAGTAAATTAAGTCTCCAATACGTACTATGTTACAGTTACAAATTCATAAAGCTTTTGGCTCTAATGATTAGTATAATCTAAATTACATAAAAAATTTAATACAGAATAGCTAACTTCAACAACATTCTGTAACGCGGCTCTATATTCTGAACTAAATCGCTTGAGTGGTCGACTCTTCCCTGCGCCACTCGCAAGGGATAGGTCGGCATAACATAACAGTCGCTTGCCGTGTCAGACTATAAAGAAAACACTCAAGCAAATTTTCTCGGTAGTATTGACTATTAAACCTTCTGCCCATCATGAACTTGGCTACGGACACAAGCACTAGATTACTACACATTTTAAGTGATAACCACAGCATCTTGTGTTTACCTATATTTAGAATATGAAAATGTAACCCTCTATAAATCTACTTTTATATACAATGTCAAGTATGTTATGCTTAGGCATATTGGAAACTAATATACAGATATTTGTCGGACAATTCTCCTGTTAGGCTGAACACATTTCATTTAGCCTTGACCTGTGCTGGAACCTTATTTCTAGAGCAATCTAGTACTTTAAACATCAGTTGTAAAAGTTTGCAAATACTAATGTGCATTAAGGGCTTTTTAACAACTCGTGATCAAGTGGTCACGTTTTTTAACGTCATTTTCAAATGGTCTCGACTTAATTTCCATATAACAGCTGTATTAATGACGTTAACACCACGTCTTCACACTTTGTCAAATAGGGCGCTACGTGTAAGGGCGACAAGGGCAATACTTACAGTTCCGTCCCAAAACCCTGTTTTCCAGGTGTCTCTATCCCCAAATCTTGCGTTCCAATGCCAGAGTTACACCTCCTCGCCGACCTGGGACACACCTCTTTGCGGGTAGAACCCCGACAACCTCCGGCACTCGGTGATCCACCTGGATGAAGGTCCTGGTGTCCTTCCCAAATAGTCATCAAGGACTCCCTCAGTGATGTTGCGACGTCTTCATTAGACTCCGCAATTCCATACCTTACGTTTCCACAAATATAACGTATTATTGATTCGGACTTCTATATAGTTTAGCTTGCTACACTAATTTCCTGAAAGGGCGGTCATTCAATATTATTGTGTGAAATATTACTAGCAGTGGCTGCTCGACAGCAGCCATAACCTGTTGCGTATTGCTTATTGCCCAAGCCCACATAGTTTTCTGCCTCGGATCAGACATCACCGCTCGGGGATGGCAACTCTCTTCGATGATCAACCAAAGCGCACTCTCTGCCTGCCAGGTATACCTAGACTTACGCCGCCCGTCTGCCCACACACTCCACAAATGGTATTGCTCCTAAACAAAAATAGTCAGCATGTTCCTAGCCTTTCTAGACTGCTGAACGGTATCACTCAGCCTGACCACCTTCGTCTAGTTCACATAATTTTGACCACAAACAAGAACCTGAGTTTTTTTTTTTTTTTTTTTTTTTTTTTTTTTTTTTTTTTTTTTTTTTTTTTTTTTTTTTTTTTTTTTTTTTTTTTTTTTTTTTTTTTTTTTTTTTTTTTTTTTTTTTTTTTTTTTTTTTTTTTTATTATTATTATTATTATTTAAAGCTCCCACTCACCAAATTTCTAATGCTTCACTTAAGTTACAAGTAGAACTCACAAAGAAACCAAATGTGACAACACAAATGTCCTAATTCTAAAAGCAGAACATGGCCTCCCTTTAGGCAACTTCAATACTAAAAAGAATCATATTTATATTTTTTTTAATTTTTCGTCAATTTCTTATTTTATGGTAACCTAAATAACTCTGCTGAGCTATAAAACTAAACAAATAGAGCCTAAGGTTCCAAGCTTCCACCCTTTTCATACAATTACACAAAATTTCCAACAACGTACTTTGGTTACGGTTAATAATATTAGAGGTGAAATTGACATTTTATCTTTATAATTTTTGTCAGTTTATAAAACAAATCAAAGGCTCTGAAATTTCAGTAAGAATTACAGTTGGAGGTAAATAAAAACAATAAATTATGAAATACCACCATAAATAACTGTAGGTATGAAACATAAACCACCTTATATTGTCAAATACTACCACATGTTACATAATGCATGTGCAAACCAAGGAAATATTAATCAATATGCTGTTATGTAATTTAGTTAAAGATTTCCATTGGCGATTAAAATAAAGTGTAATCTAAATTATGTTTAACAGTCTGAATACGAGCAAGGTGTATTTTGAATAATATGTAAAAAATACTTAAAAATTAATGATGAATACTATTATAAAAAATTTGTGTTCTATAATTTAATTATATGTTATTGTAATTTTCTTATAATTAGTTTTTTTTTCTACACACACACACACATTCTCTCTCTCTCTCTCTCTCTCTCTCTCTCTCTCTCTCTCACACACACACACACACACACACGCACACACATATATATATATATATATGTATATAATTTTTTTTATTTTTTGTAAAATAATAGTCATCATGACCTCTATTGTATTTGATAAATATATTTTACCGGTAATCCATTTAAACATGAGAAATAGTGAAAATTTGTAATATTCGCAAAACCTGAAAGTTAACAACCCATGGAAACTAATTTCAACAAAAAAGTGTACAGTTAGCTACATTTTCACTACCAACATGAAAAAACTAACCAAGTGTCTCTGAATATCTAGCTGTTAGCTATCTGGTTACTATCCAGAAGTCGTAATACACAATGACCGACTATAAGCAGCTAATAGTCTATCTAGTAGATAGTAATCAGGCAGTTTTATCAGGAGGTGGTATTACATACAAGCCCTTAACATGTGACAAGTGCTTTTTTACTTACTTTCTTTTCTGAAATATGAGGACATTGTTTTCTGAAATAATATTTTGTTTGCTTAGGTAGACCTGTTTGAAATGTATATGTATGTGTGTATATGTGTGTGTATATATGTATACATAGTGTGCATATGTATGTGTGCGCGCTTGCATGCGTGTACATGTATATATAATGTGTATGTGGTTATATATTTCCCCCCCCCCCCTCCCCGACCTGAATAAACCATGAGTACCTAGGAGAGATCATTTCATCCATTAATTTTTGCAGGAAAACTAGGCAGTGTTTTAGGGAATATGTATTAGGTAATATTTTATAGGATGTTTAATACAGTTGTACCCTTGATCTGCAGGTAGAACATTTGCCCGTCTCACAATAAAAGCATACAGTATCATTTGGCTAAGTGATTAAATTAAAACAGAGAGTTGAACGGACCAACAACACTAGTTTACAAAACTGAATGTAGGCTAATAGGTTAGTTTTAACAAACAATAATTCAAATTTAAGAGAGAACTGTGTGTCATTCATTGAAACTGCAAATCCATTGAGGTAAGGTAGCATAACAGCAAGCTTAATATATTATAACACACTACATACCTATCAGGAGATAAGCCCTTGTCGACCGTTACTTGCTACCACTGGCAGCCATGTGGTATTTTAATATGCAAGAAATGTGATGTTTTAAAATCAATAAAAGTGCAACAAATGTGTGTTACGTGTGTATTTTTTTTTTGTAACTTTCTTCAAATTTTCTGTCTATTAAAGTCACATCTTTGACAGTTTCTAAAATTGGAGTTCAAATAGATGTGTGATAGTAACAAATTGTGTTGTAGCAATGAGGTTTTACTATAGGTTTTCGAAAATAGTTGTGGGTTTTTTCCCAAGTAAAAGTTACTACTATAATTTTGTTTGGTAATTTTTTTGTGTGTGAAAGTTTATTTGTGATTTAGAATACATTATAAATTCTTTGATTAATAAAAATCAAACACTTTTCGTATTTGATCTCAGTATATACAGTAGTATCACGTTTCATTGTCAGCACAAAGTTGTTTTGAGGTCAGTGAGAGACAATGTCAGTTGGAACATGGCCTAAGAATTAAGAATGTACAATTTCATACTACTTAGTAGTATAACAAATCAGGGTTTTATTATTATGTTTTCAACTTATTTTTATTGGTAGTTATAGGATGTGATGTGGTTACGGCATTGCATTTTTTAGAGTACAGAATTTTTTAGTTGCAAATAGCTTGTTATTACTTACTGTAATTTTTTTTATTAATTTCCAGTAGTTTGTTTACATTGTGTGATGTTGCAGATGAACAATGAGATGTTTGTAGAACCAAACATGAGTTCTTGTTTTAATAGTGTCAGAGCTGAAAGCCAAGCCAGACAATAATCTTGATCGTCCAATTAATTTTACTAAGACTGGGACCATTCTAATTAAGGTTTTTGATTGATATTGAACATCCAAGAATAATCATAATATGCTATTATGGATATAAGTACAGTTGCATTGTTGCCATCACAGCAATAGCTATAAAGGTCTTTTGTTATTTCATGGGGTATGCATACCTATAAATTGAGGTTCTAAGGCAGAGAATGAAGAAGACAGTTTCTTCCCAATTGTATAAACATGTTTTATTTTGTATTTCAATTTATTGTGCTTTTTGAAACACAGCAGTTTTTGAACCATAAATTTTCCACTGAATTTTAATTTTGGTGTTTAGATGGCAAAAAATATTATTTTTCAGTACTATTGGAAAAGTCTCTTAAGGCCATGATCTTTCATTTATTTCAAACAATTGCAAATAACTCAAATATTTTTTAACCAAATGCTTTGCAAAAATTTGATTTTGTGTACAGTCATACGATATACAATTTTGCCAGAGCGTTTGTTAAAATAATGTACCATTTGCTAGCAAAAAATAATTTTGCTTCATTTTGGCTTATTTTCACTATAAAATATGTACTATTTCAAGTGCAAAAATCTAACAATTAGTCTGGAGCATTGCAACAGAAAAATTAATATACAAACGTTGATATAGAAGTATTAAAACTGCCCGAATGAATTTTTGATAAATGTATTAATTTGCATTAAAAAATACATTTTCAAAACCACTGCTAAACTATAGAACAAGGCCTTAAAAGCTGTTCCTTTTTTTACCAATGTGTTTCTCATTACTTGCTTTTGGTTGCTTCATATTGGATATTTTAGTGTATCAGATAACATTTGTGGATTGTTTCTTGCATACTTATTCAGAACTGAACAACTGGTGTCTGCTACAAAATACTTTAAAAATGACCGGTTTAAGTTTTATTTTTAATCATATATTAAAAATAGAAATTGCTTGTGATGTTTAAAAACTGTTTACTCAAGTAGAGTACAGTCCACACCATATAAGAATTACATTATTTGTCGGATCATAAGGCAGTAGAACTATGAAATCAAAAACATTATGTATCCTTCCACCACCATGTGTGCGCTTTCCAGCTGACAATCAAAACATGTCAACAGTTAAGGTATATGATTGCAATAAAATCCAAAATGTTTTGTGATTTTCTTTTGATTATTTTTTATCTCTCAAACATTTTATTTGTTTTCAGTACTAACTGCACATTAATCTTACTAGAGTGGGCAATGTTAATAGAAAATTATTTCATGTTACAGTAATGAATTGCTTACTCTACAGATGTTAAATTAATATAATCATTCAAGATTTAACATTATTTATCATATTTTTTCCTAAGTGTGCTAAAATACGTTGTAACATTTAAGGACATTACAAAAAATAAACGAACATGTATGAGTAATTTAAATAGTAATCGTTACTTCTGTTTATTTTTCTACTTGACACCTGAAAAGTTTAAATAATAATAACTTCGGTTACAAGAAACTGAAGTTGCATGAGCATATGACAGTGCAAGAAAACATCTTTAAACTAAAATAAAAAATAAAATAATGCATACAAGAATTATTACAGTTATTTTCTTCTTGCCTTCAGGTTGGTTCTGCCTATCAGATCATAAAGCAGTACATTTTAAGTTTCAAGTAGTAGACTATCAAAAAACTTACCTTTTGTGGTAGGGTCTTCCTTTGAAATTAAAATGATATATTTAATATCACTGTTATTATCACATTCATATGTCTCACAATACTTAAAAAACGTGTCATGTTTCTTGTAGACTACATAGCACAAATTAGCTCTCTCACAACCTAAACGGAAATAATATATCAACATAAAGCATAAACCATGATAAACAACCATGGGTAGGCTTAATTGCCCAGATCAGCTTTTAATCATTTTGGTAATATGTATGTATGTTTAAATAAGTACACTTTAATGACCCGAAAATACATTGACTTAGGTCTTCTTGCCTTTTCTTTTGGTAATAATATCTAGGCCTACATTTTTGCAGCTGACAGGCTCAAAATCTCACGTGGACTTGATAATAAATGGTACAGCTTATTAGCTAAGAGAACATTAAACACTGACTTTTTCATACAAAATGAATTTAGAGTCGGCGCCTTGAAAATAGCATGTTCATATATAGGCCTACAACAAGAACTGTAAGTATTTACAGTACCCACAAATTCTGTTAAAATAAAAGGGCGGTAACAATTATTTTCTGTAGTACTTTTTTCTGAACAGATTACCTGCTTCTTACTTTGCAATTGTTTTTGTAGACATGCCAAGCTGCCTGGCAGTCGTTATCAAGGCTGAACATTTTTCCAGTTCCCATCTTCCGAAACATGTCGTAATATCCCGTTGGCGATTACAATCCCTGCATTGCAATATATTAAATATATGCACAGAATATTAAAATACAGTAATACGCTAAGTTCACACTCGCAGTGGCCGTCCTTTGTTTTGGTTGCTGGTATAGGTCAACTGATAATGGTTTGAATAGAATAAAATACGTAGTTAACTGAGTAATGCTGGATATGGAGCCATGTTATTATTTTACAGTTCTTCCAAAATGCTTACTTATTTTTCACGTATAATACACACTATTATCAATCTTGGCGATGGAAGTTAATTGATTTGTTCAGGGCTCTGTCACTACTGTTTCATAAGGCCATACAATCACGTCCGGTTGTTTTAAATGGCATGTTATTCTGGCACGTGTTACAAATATTGGTAGCATCAGCTGTCAAAATACGGAATTCTTATATGGGATGGACTTTATATTGCTAAATGCTTACTGTAAATATGTGATGAAGTCTTAATTTAATTTCCTACTTTGGAAGCCCAATAAGATGATGCGTTCTTCCTACACAGAGACACTGTTTTAGAAATTGAAACGAAATGTAGGTAATCAGCAACACAAATAAAATGCTACTTTACTTTATTCAGTGACATTAATGAAACATTTATATTTACTGTTGCCTTGCATTAAAAGTTTCAGAATTGTTATACTGTATCAAATATTTTCCAGTCTATAAAGGCCAGTATTTTTATTTGTTGTGGTTAACAAATCTATTAAATATTAAATAATGTAACCTTATTGTATCATTCCTGCGTGTAACATTTGACTGGTTAATAAGTTATGTTCATTTGGTCAGAAATATTTTTTTCTTTCAATGGTTAATTAGGTATCCTGTTATAAAGTTTTCCCTTTTAAATTGTTTAAATTTTTTAGTCCCTTCAAGAATTATATACGTATGTAGCATAATGATACAGGTTCTATTAATGTAACGTACAGAAATGTTTCAGGATGATACTATTCTATGTAGTGCAAAATAAGTACTTTTAAAGGTCTCCCAAAAGACATTAAAAATCAATAAACTTAAATTTATGACTTAATGCTTAATATTTGAAAGCAATGAATTCCATACACTGTGTTTATTAGATGTGTGGCAATGTTTTTAAAGTGGCTGAGAGATATAAGTACGTATAGTAAAGCCTGTTAAAAGAGGTTTGTAACGGGACAGAAAGAAATAATATCTATTAAAGAGGAAAGCCTATTAAAAGGTTAAATTGTACAGATTCATTCAAATTATTTAACTTACTGAGTAAGAAACTTCTTAAGAAGTTTTCACTGTAGGTTGAACAAAATCCCCATTAACAGCCTGTGCAATATATGTACATGTAACAACCTGGATGTTTCAGTATCTCTTTTGCATGTATTTCATAGCAGTGCTCTTCACAAAGAAAAAATGCTCATCATTTAAAATGGAAGGAAGAGGGGGAGAGATTTAATGTAATAAAATTTAATTTGTTTATTCTTGTTTCATTAAAGTTTTATGTATAAAGTTTATAATGTTTTATATGTACCATCTTCAAACATATGTGAGTCTGTATTAAAAATTTATATTGTGCTTTTGGTGTGAATAGTTAGTAGTAATTGCTATTTTATTCTAGTATGTATTGAATTAATGTAATAAGGGTGCCACCATTGTATCACAAAGTTTGATTTTAGGTTTTCAATATTTTAGACTGAAGTATTGAAAGTACTGTTATTTATTATAAACATATTGTGGTTTGCTTGAGTCTTTGGAGAATTGTAGGTTTATTAGCAAGAAAAATCTGTAATAAAAATTATTCTGACATTCAGACTACGTATTATGTGGTAATAATTATGCAGTTATTTAAAAGTTGTGGTTATTTTCTGTTTTTCTTTCTGTAGAATAAGTTGCAGGTTGTTTTTGGAAAGTTTGTGAAATATGCTAACGGTGCAGTGCTTACATTTCAAGTTACTGTATCTGTTTTGAAATATGAGTAAGTGCTAAGGGAAGTGATCATAGAATACACCTTGATTATGTGATTATTGTAGTGATTTGTATTTTCTATGTAAAAAATTGAAAATTGGGTATAATTGGAAAGAAGCCTATATTTTTTTAACTGTGGATTTTTTTACTAGTATTTGGCTTACACCTTTTATGCAAAACATAAACTATTTAAGTTGTGCTGTAATGCCTTCAATAATATTAATAATGTTTTGGCATAGCATAAAAGTTTAACAATTTTTTTGGCTCATTAGGTATTTTGTGCAGGACTTTTGCAGCTCCAACTAACCACAGTAAACTCCAGATTTTCTGTTTGCAGATTATCCGTTCCGTGCCGCATTCTGTGTTGTCAAACACTTTATACGTGTATATATATATGTGTGTGTGTGTATGTATGTGTATATACGTATATATAGACACATACATTAAATTAACATCGTTGAAGTATTTGAGTGAATAATAAAAATACTTTTTTAAATTGAATATTTATATAGACAATGCACTGTTTTAGTATTCCCATGTGTTGCCTGGCATTAATTACTGTGGATAATCGAAAGTGTACATGTGTATTTTTTAATACATGATATGATGTACAAGCACTTGCAGGATGGTGCTTGTGGACAGTAAAAATGTAATTAGTATTTGAGCTGGCATTTCTTGCTATATGGTATGTATTCTATTTTTTAGTGTAATTGCAAAATGTTAACAGAAAATCCATTTTTATAAACAAACTGTTGCAGCCAATGTGTATCAAAAGTTATACATTATATCATTATAATCTGAATATTGGTTTCTGGACTTATATATATTATGTACAGTGGTGGTACCATTATTTAATTGCATTAATGTTTGTAATTTGCAAGAGAAATGATTTCACTGTTCCTGTGATACCAAAAATTAAAATTTTTAGTGTACTGTGTATAGAATTTTGTGTACATTATTACGAACAACTTGTCAAGTCATCCTAGTCGATTGCTTGCCATCTTGTAACTTCCTTATTAATTTTTACTGTCACAGATTGCCTTCAGAATAAATGTAATTACCTAGTGAGAGTTGTATTGTTATTTGTAGCATTACACAATTTATGTATAGTATAGTCAAAATTCTTGAATCTTAGGAGATTCAATTACTTTTATCGCTAGGTTTGTGCAGACAAACTTCATTTCTGTTACATTGCAGTTATGCTATATTTTGCAGGATGGAATAATATATTAAATACAGTACATAAGTCCTTCAAGAAAATTTTAAAACCTGTCTAGTACTTCACATTCAAAATATTGCTGAAAGAATAATGTGATACAAAACAGGTTACGGTGTAAACCTGATTTTCAGAATAAAGTGATGTTATGGAGTGATTCATGGAAACCATAAAGTAATATAATTTTAAACGTCGACAGAACTTAAAGAAATCTTCAATTTTATCAAATTCTTAAAAACTCATTCAATTAGATATATAGTACTTGTAAACAACAGATATTTGGTTTATAGGGCCAAATTCAGAATGTTTTATGTTCAGTGGTACTGTACTAAAATTTTATGAAGACATCTGTTTTACAAGGTCATTCCCAGAAACTATTGACACTTGGTAATTTCAAGGTTTAACAGTAGCATTTGCAACATACCATAGTGAAAAAGTTTTTATTTTACATTTAGTGCCGGTGAAAATAATTTCAGAAACTGAATATACTTCTTGCATTTTTCAGTTTTAAATTACTGTTCTGACCCACAAGCTGTAATTGCACCAAAATACTTTCACAGTTTTTCAGTATATGGTATGTGCAGTAGTGTTTTGTGTTATAATTTTGATTATGTTGCCCTAGTTATTTTATTATTACAAATTTACAATATTTTCGTGATATATACTTGTATTTAAAATAATTGTATGGTAGGCAAAACTCTTCAGTGGTAAATGCATTTAGTGATGCAAGTACATATTCATATCTCAGTTTTGAAGAATTTCTACCCTTTATATTATATAACGGGTCTCGGCGTCTAGATGAAGTTACTTACATTACTGGACCATATATCCAGGTCATGGCACCAGAAATGTAACGCGTCGGGCGTCTGGATGAAGCTACTTAGTTGCTAGGGGCCATTTGTGATTGTATAGTGGTCCATAATACTATATTTGCAGTAGGCTACTCAAATAACTTATAACTCGTTGGCGTGACTGTTTTTATTAATAAACTTTAAAACTTCAACTTTACATACCAAAAGTTTTAGATGTCAATCATAATACTCTTTAAATCATTGTCAAAGCCTGACGCTCCCGGGAGTGAGAACTCAACCTAAAAAACATAAAAAAAAGGATTTCAAACTAGGTTCCAGAAGACCAAAACACGCCACAACATTTTACTTATACCATCCTCGTCGGAACCATGAGTCCTCCGCTCGGCATCACAAAACAACGAAGGCTTTTACATTAAACTATTAAGTACTCATGGCTGCTCCGCCACCTCGCTCCCACACTGCCCAAGCACCACTCAACACACCCATCTTCGTCCGTGACTAGACAACGAGTAAACATGGCCGACCCAGCGACGCTTGCTCTCTCCCTGCAGCGCCTCTAACGGCCATCCAGTGCACCAAGGTAAAAACGTAACGGAAAACTAAAACTAAATTAAATATAATGACAAATTACAAACTTTATACTTTTAAACAACCTGTAAAGTGAAAATATAGCTTTGAAAACCGTAATTACAATTTAAATTTACAACATAATTTTAAACAAATGCATGTCCTACCAATTGGCTCAAGCCGGCCCATGCGAACATATCACCATCTCTCTCGCACACTCCACGAGCGGCCGCACATGTGCACTTCATGAAACGTAAAAGTAGTAGAAAAACAGTAAAATCTAAGTATAGCCATGCCAGGAACTGGGTAGGCACATGTGTGCCATCAAACTACACTTGCCAACAATACACCCAGCCTGAAGTTAAAGTACAATAATAATTAAACTGCAAGTGATAATCTTAAATTTAAAATACAAAGTTGCCTCAGCTTAAATAAACCAAATTCAATATTAAATTGAACAATTTCAACACTGACGCAGATAAAATGCCAAACAATACCTTACCAAACTACTGTCAACAATACCTGAAAGTAATTAAATAGATAATAGCAAATTCAATAAATCAAACATAAGGAAATAATAATAAAAGTAAACAGGAAATAATTAAGGCCTAAGTAGTGGGTGGACCGCCTCACAATTACCTTCAAGAAGTCTCAAAACATTTACTTAAGTTATGGAGTTTATGAAAGATATTGTTCACCTCAACACAGACTCATATTGTTCAAAATCATGCGACATGTATTAATTTAGTCAGTTCTTTTCATGCGCTTTTCACATTTTATCAATGATTAACTTTACTTGATCTCTAATTACAGTCTTCCATTCTTGAACTGTAGATTCATTCTTTATATTTACTGTTCTAGATAAATAAAATAAAATTTAATTGGCGTAATGTTGAATGAAAAAAGGAATAAAATATGAACACATCAGTCACATTACCACAAGTTCACCTGCCATATAAAAGTACCAAAGAAACTAGAAATTGTGTGGATACAGTGTAAAGTTTTTTATCTGCTTTTGAAAACATTACATATTCTGACATTACAGAGTAAATTTTTGCATTAGCTTGTGTGTGTAGAGGTTACCTTAATTTCGTGGTCCATTTTATAAACCACATTCAGATTTTTGGATACCCAGAATTTTATGTTATGTCATTTACTTTTTCTGGTGATGTTAAAAGTAGACTATTAAAAAAACTTTAAAACTCAGAGAGCCTAGATCTCCTTCCATCATTTCCAGCGTGCGTACAGAAAATGTAATTGCTTGGTCATTTTCTTTTGGATTTAGAAATGTTTGAATTTTCTCATGGATCAACTTTTATGAATGCTGCTTAAAAATACTCAGAATTGTTCAAAGTCGCCCACCAGCAGTATGTAAGTACCTATCAAAAACTGTTACATTACATATACTCTGAAGTTTAGGTTTGAGATTTTTCCTTGAAAAACCGTACTTAAGAATATTTCGTGGCAAGTTGAATTAGATTATATATATAGTGAGTCAATGAAAAATTACAGTACATAGTTTATACAGCCTTATCCGCAGACTTCATATCCGCAATTTTCACCAACCGCTTGAACTGCATGCACTATGTGCAGTTATATTTGATTATATGACCTGCAGCGTAATGATTCCTAAAAAGAAAGGTTGTAGTGATCCTTCTAAACCGAAGAGGGATCGGAAAAGTTCTTAGTTTGACTGACAAAATGAAAATGCTACATTTATTTAAAGACATGTCTGTTGCATTAGTTGGCCACAGGTACAGGGGAAAAATCGCGTGTATCATTCGTACGTCACAAAATAAAGTATGACAAATATGATCAAGTGTTACTACTGCACCAAAAATTTCAAAAAAAATTGTGCCAAGTTAATTTATGTGTAATCAGTGGTGCTGTATTAAAAAGGAAACTGCTAAAACCGTGTCCATATCCAGCCATGTTTACTGTGTTGTAAAATGTTTCATTGACATGTGTGAAAAAAATTGAGCCATGTCTATTTTAGTGTAATTGGTTATGCCATATGAGGAACTAAACTGCTTACATCCTTAATTACAGTCAAAATATTTTGTTTTTAATCCTATTCTTTTCAGTAATTTATATGCACGTCATACAAGCAAGAAATTACAGACAATCGCAAAATAGTCATGCCTATGTAGTAATAGTTGTGCTTGCTCCACTGTTATTTTGTGTGTTTAGTTGACAAATAAATGTAAAGTAAGCATCGCGTGTGAGAAATAGTGTTATCAAATGTCATTGTATCAATGCTTGTGTAGACACTCCCTCTCCACCCAGCGCACGTCCTTGGCAATGTAGGGTGGAGAGATAGCGTAGTGCATCAGGCCGTGCTGTGTTGCGACGTCATCAATGGCCAACCACCTGGCTCGCCACACACTGTTGCCAAGTCACTGTGTCCTCACAGTGTGACTGCCGCTGCATCTAACATGCGTTGCAATGCACATGTTAGTGTAATTTTTACGATATTTAAATGTTGTGGGACACTTTATGAATGTATTAAAGATCTGTACCTCGTACAAATATACAGTGGAACCTTGTTAATACAAACCTTGTTAATACAAAGTTCTCATTAGTACAAAGCGATTTTTATTCCCCTTGGGATGGGACAAGAAATGAAAAAATTACTTTAACGTTTGTTAAAATTTTGTTTATGCATTAAACCAAGCAGTATCAAGTTCTGAAGTAAAATGGAGTCATCATGTTGAAAAGACTATTTGATTTGTGGGGATAAACAGAGTGACCAAAATTTTAGAAACTTTTTAAGGTTTTAGTGAACACCTGATAATACGAACCTCGTTATTACAAACAGCAAAAATTTTGGTCCCTTCAGGTTTGTATTAAAGAGGTTTGACTGTAGTAGTATTTAAGGTTAGGGGTTAAATTTTTTAAAAAATATATAAATCGCATATGGTGGTTTATGTAGGTTATTAATGTGTCTTGAATATACGAGGTTTTCGTTATCCATGGATTTCCTGGAACTGGACTGTATTTGTCTTGTAAAAATTTTAGTACTGCAATCTTCAGAAATTCCCAAGCCACATAGGGAAGTAAATTAAGTAAAATTTATGGATAACTGTTTGTTTCCAGGCTAATTTAAAAGGCACGTATTTCAGTTTGCGTGTGGGGAGAGGGTCGACAATAAAATCTAAAACTACTGGATTTTGTTAACTACAGTACATACAAGCAAGAAGTGGTTATAAGCCCACATAAGAATACAAAATGTAACATCAGCAGGTTTTTTATTCTAGGTGATGACAGTCAGTGGTGGCCCTTGCAGCTGATGCGTGATTTTAATGGTATATACATAACTTAATCTGCAATTCATTCTCGTGTCGTCCTGCAGAAACACACACACGTGTATTTCTACCTCAAGGAATATAAATAGAGTAAAAGACTGTTTTGTTGTTGAGTGAAGAATTTGTTCTCGCATATGAAGTGGCACATGTTTCTAGTCACAGGGAGGGCTAAGGTTCCTAATTTATTCAACCTGTGGGTCGTAAACACACACGAGGTTGTCGTGTTTTGGTCTTGCATAGCGATATATTGCATTTTAAATTTCAGGTTTCGCTGTGATATGCTCTAATTTTTGGACATAGTAATTCAGTAATTAACTGAAAGTCTTTGTATTCTGAATGTTGCGTGCTGAATTAACTTAATAATGCTTCCTGGCTAACCAGTAGTTGACAATTTTATTTCATTTGTTACTTTCACATAAAGTGTAAGGAAACTAGAGAAAGGAATAGAAAAAATGAGATAATAGTATCAGGACTATTAGAAATACAAAGTATGTACTGTACGTAACAAAAATGATAGCACAATTGAGAAGTAAGAGAAAGAAGGGGAGTGTGTACACAAGATTATGTTTGAATGAGCGTCATGCATTGTGGTGGCACGCGACGAGCCTTTTGGAGTGCTAGGCTCCCACAAGTTGCTGCCCACGTGTTCTATTAGAATGTCCAGAATAAAAATGTAAATTGATCAGTCCTCACAGATGCTCCGGTCTCAGCGGTGAGCTACTCTTATCTCAGGGTTTCGTGGTATCGAAGGGTGGACACATGCAGAACGGCAGTCAAACACGTGGTTAGATCAACAGCCCGTATTTATTACCTATTTTCACAAAACTCACACAACCGCACTTACATCGGCACGTACAAGCTTCTTGTACATCAATATAAAATTAAACTGAAAGAGAACTGAACTAAAATGAAACCCAACTCAAAAGAAAAACAGCATGTGCTGAACCTAAATCATAACCGATAAGGAGCCGGCCACGCTGTTGATACGGCTGTAAATTCACATAAAAATAATCAAAACTAGTTAAAAATTAAAAGTTCTAGCAAGTCTTTTCACCGCCTTCCATCGCGGCCCCATGTCTTTTGATCGCGCCCCTCGGCTTACCACGTACTAACCTCGCACAACGCAGCACACGTCCAGCCTCCTCGACAGTCAAAAACAAAGTGACCAGCAACGGCAACTGCAATGGCGTCCTCAGATACCATGGAGGCCTACCTTCCGGTAAAATGTTCTATAACATTCTAGCAAACTCAAATAACCGGTATGGATACAAATTAAATAAACTAAAATTATCGAAAAATCGGCAAACTTCTGCTGAGCATAAAGACATATTTTACTATTTTACTGAAATATTATTACAATAAAAATTATATTAAATAAAATCTTGGCATCGGACATTACCGGCCGTACACCTTGCAGAAAAGTCCACACAAAACATATTTATTTTTTATTCACTTGTCATCAGAACATTGAGAACACATTATTTAACATTACAATATTACAATAAAAGACTAACTACTAGATTTTGCATCCAGATGCGATTTTCTGTTATTGTACTGTTTCGCCAGGCCCAATAGAGGTTTTACGTTTAGAGTGGGTTTTCTTAGTGATTTCTTGTTCAGCAAAAAATTATAACATTTAAATTATTTAACCAAAAGACTTTCTTAGGAGATTATTAAGCTTAAAACAACATGGAACTCATTTTGAAACAATTACCACCGACTTACAATTGTAGAAACACTAGAATTTTAATCATTTACAGGCAATGGTTTAAGGTAGGGTGGCTGGGCATCACACTATGGCTTTTGAAAATAATAAAGGCATCATCATTGCCTTACACCTAACTGACTAGGCTGACCAGCTCTTGGTTCTCAAGTGTCAGTAACACTGGCTAGCATTATTTATGCAAACAAATTAACATCAACAGAGACTGAGCAAAACCCTGGAAACACAACTGACTTATTGAAAAAGTATACCCCAAACGCAGGCTGGTCGCTTCACAGCATGTGCACATGACAGAAAGGCTGTTTTGGTAACTATTGTAATTTTTAAATTGTAGGCGGCTGAGATTGTCCACAATGCATTTATCACTTTATTGTATCTACTATGAGCATTGCCTCGCACACATGTAGTATTTAATTTTATGTAATAAATGTAACTAGTGTCGTAAAGTAGTTGAGGGAATTACCTTGTCTAATAAAATCATGGTTGTGAATATGGTGCATTGAAAAGCACCTATGACATAGTAGTTAACAGTTTCTGCTGTTAAGTTAATTTATTTGATTTTCCCTACATATATGACCTTGTATTTCTCACATGCTGTATTTAGCTGGCAGTATTATATTATTTTGAGTGTTGCCTAGATAAGCTTAAGAAATCTTGAGAACCACAAGTGTGATGCTATATTTGTATTTTGTGTGTATGTATGTACTTAACATTTGTCTGTGAAGTAATTTTTTTTGTGTGTGTGAAATTTTAAATATTTACTTTGTATTAAAATTTGATACTATGTTACACATTATTTATAACACAATTTTCTGCTTACATGCACAGTCCTTTATATTTATGTTTCGTACTCGGCCACTTAAATTAATGGATTGTAATGTTAGTACATCTGAATTTCAAGAAGCTTGAAATTTTTATTATATATACCAAGTTTGTTCTCATTACGTGTCCATTGCCAAAACTTTTTCTTACGAATACTGGTCACACAGTTAGTAATATAACTGTAAAACTCTGTTGTTTGTAAATTTGTTAATTTTATGTACAGTAGAATCCCGTTATAACAAATTTTCAAGTTCAGTTCTTGCCATAACAGAATTGAGCAGATTTTGACCCCCAAAACCCAAAAATTCACTGAAAAATTGCAGTAAAATGTTGACACCTGTTTAACAGGAAATAATTTGTTATATTAATTAATGACAGTTTATTTAAGCAAGTTGACATTTACTCTTTACAATGAAACCCAAAAATAATTTTGATCACATCAAAATGAACTGAAAACCTGCCTGTGCAACTAGGACGCAGCAGTATAATAATTCCCTCGTCGTCACAGAAGGTCGGCAGCCACTGCGTCACACTAACTCCTCAAACAGAATAATATCTAGTTGCTTAAAAAATATTTTCACATGCGACTTTCGTGCTGTCCACCTCCCTCCTTACGTAGCTACAACTTCATTCCTCCTCCTCTGACATCCACAGCCGGCATACCTTACTCTACGGCAAGCACCACTATTATGTTCTTCACCTGGAACTGAAGTTTTCAAGTTCGCCAAGTTACTGCTATTGGGATGACATAGTGTGTACAGTACCCTCTATTTATTACTGCAGTATTATTTTACAAGCAGGTTCTTTTCACTTGGCAGAACTAGGTGTGTAAAGGCAAGACAAAAACATGCTATCTGCACTTCTTTTCAGCCAAGCTTGTTAGGAAGAAAACAACTATGACTGAATAATTGTTATAAAAAAAGGCACAAATGAGGCAGTTTGTAATATTTAAGCATGTTGCATCTGTTTAGAGAAATGTAGGAGCGTATTTATTATCTGGCCAGTTTTTTTTTTACATAGTTAAAATATTGATCTCACACAAATCTGTCCTGCATAGTTGCTTACTGTGATAAGACATGGGGGCCTTAACTGGAATACGAACCCTCTGTCAATAATGCACTTTCTTTCTTTTATTCTATAAGATTTTCTGCTGTTCTCAAGCGTAGAACACATCCACATTTAGGGCTGGTAATTACTGTCAGCAGTGGGGAGTTATATCATATGGTAATGGTCCGATACGAAAATATACCCGATATTTCCGATATACGATAAACCAAGAAAAATCCTATCCAATTCCGATATGCTGATCCAACAATTGAAAAAGTACAGCACCATCTATATTTGCCTATTTTTAAGTTTGTTTTAAAATTGTTTTCATAACAACTAATTTTAGTAATAAAAATTAAGTTTAAACTGGCAAACAACAAGAATATGTTTCTTTTCAATCAAGGGTATCTAGAGATTTTAATACTTTTTTTCTATAATACAACAATAAAGGAATTATAAGTTTGGGAGAGAATTCCTTGTTCTAAACATGGAAGGCGAAGACTCGAGACTGTATTATACAGGTACGCGTCAACAAAGTGACAACACCTTTTTTCCTACATCGACAGGAACTTTTTTATAACGTCACGCATATAATAAAAATTGCAATGAGCAATGACTAATTTTAAGAGTGGAAATAATTTCCCATATATTTAGGGTTTATATCGGAAAACCAGCTGTTTCCGATAACGGCAATATCGGCCGATAAACCGATATCGCATATCGGATCGGACCATCACTAATCTCAGGCATGGCATCTCACCTTCACAAAACAAGGCATATTGCTTGCCTCATATCCCTGTCCAAACGCTTCATGTTGAGTGAGTGTTTGGACGAGCTGTAGAAGCATGTGTTCGCCTTTCCTTCTTCAATATTGAATTTGGTCTCATACTTGGTAGCCAAATCTAAGACTTCCATTTGCTGCTCACCTCGTAAAAAAATGGTGCCCAGAATGCTGTATAAGTCATTAATAATAGTCATAATCCAAAGTAGTATGTAATTCAAATTTGTAATAAGAAATTGTTACTGAAAATTGTAATCACAAGTTGTAATCCAAAATATTTATCAATAAATCAAAGCAGAAAATACAAGTTATAGTTTAAAGCACAATGTCTGCAAATGACTACAGAACTGCTGAACCTGGTCGCATGTAAAGGTGCACTATTTTATTGTGAGAAAAACATGTTTGCTTGGAATGGATAGGGGTTTGAATCGTCAAGCTGGTAGAACATGTCAGAGGCGTCCCAGAGGCCAAATGATTAACTGTGTAGGAAAAGAGGGAGAGGAGGGTCAGCTGGAGATGGTGTAGTTACTGCAGATAAGAAAAGTGCACTTCATATGGTTAAGAAACTTGCTGCAAGCCCATTTACCACCATGTTGACGTACATGTACAATCTGATAAAATCACAATTTTTTCGTGGTAAATTTTTGCAATTTTTTGAAGGTACCTCGAAAATACCTCATTATAATAGAGTTCTGGCAGTTAACAAGCTCACCATTATGGGATTCTACTGTACTAGGCATAGTAGTGCTAAACCCTAACCATGAGTATGGCATTATGACTTGAATGAAATTCTGACATGGTTTGACAGTGGCTGTTCAGATAATCATGTTGAGTTTCACATATTTTATTTGCATTTGGTATTGCTTTTGAATAGATTTTATATTTGGCTGTTTTGTTGTATGTTCCTTGGTAATATGTATAGTTGAGGTATTTCATTACTTACACTTAAAACCTTGTTAATTTCATGTATAGATGTTTGTTTGTGGTTTGTGACCTCGACTTACGTTGCCAACATAGCTGGTCTAGATGAAATTTATGTATTTTATGGCAGTAATAAAAATTCATAATTGTGAAAAATTGTGATGTTAGAGAGAAGCTATTTGTATTTTTCTGCCATTAAATAATGTTGTTATAAATACAGTTGTTAAGTTCATTTTCATACCTGGTACGATTATGTTTGCAGAAATACAGGGAAATATGTCCAAGCACATGAAGAAAGGTATTACATAAATGGGATTACACATACGTGCACTATCTAAAGCCAGTTATATCAAGTAAATTTGTGACATTTTGAAATTGCATGTGGGGCTTACTTACTATACTCACTTTTTACATTGTATTACTAGCAACATATAAGTGTACGCAAGTAGACAGAGAAAGGAACATTGTATTGCTCCAAAAATAAGCTGCCTCAGCATTATTGCAACATTAAAATTTTCCACAAATATTATGAGAAACCTGAATACAAGTATCAAATAAGTACTATGTCACAAGTTTCACGTGTTCTAAAATTCAAAATTCATGTCATTAGAATATAATGTTTTACATTACTTTTCTGTACATGAAAAGTGAAACGTGTGGTGAAACAGCATTCACACAACTTTTTGTTTGTCTTGCTCACAATTTTCATACCCTGCTTTAATTTCATTGTTAAATGAAACTCGCAAATTCTTTTACTACTTCACAGGAACACTTGTTGTTGAGTAAAGTGATTAAAATCTGCTTATCGTATTGGTGACAAACTAAGACGTAAAAGAATTATACAGTATTTGCCGGCGTATGAGACTACTATTTTTACATATTTTTGGTGTTCAAAAATTGCTGCTCGTCTTATATGAAGGTGCAAAAAATTTTTGGTAACCTAAAAATCATTTGAAAGTTAAGCTGTAAGTTGTGGAGTTGTATGATGTTTCAAGGAATGTGTTTTCCGCCACAAATGAAAACAAGTGCCCCATTTTTTGATCAAATTTACAGTACAAAATTTTGATGGGCATCATTTGTGACGTAGGCCACTTTTACCTTGCAGTGAAGCATGCGCCACTTGGCGATCAAAACAACTGGAACGCGTACCTAGATCCTTTGTCTTGCCAGTACACTACTCTCTGGCGGAGAAAACAAGGATCTAGGTACTGCGTGTCTAGATCCTTTCTCTCGCCAGCATGAAACTCTAGGGGCAGAGAAAGCGAGGATCTAGGTACCATACCACACATTCATATGTCTAGTGCTTGGCTGGCAGGAGACAATAGCGCACAGGAATGCAATGAACTTGCAAGCAGCTGCTGCAGCCTGACGTTGCCGTGTAGCATGTGCCGGCCTGCAGCCAGTAACTGATGATGTTGCCGGCCATATCTTACTGCCACTGTGTAGTGCATGGGCTCTTGGGCACCCAGAGGGCACTAGTGGCCTGTGTCATTGGTTTATGCGTCTCCTATGATGTTTATATAACAGTAATAAATGCATTAAAAATATTTAAAGTAAATATTTATGTTTGTGGTAAAGGAAAAAAATATTTTCTGCTGGGAAATAAAAATTTAATAATTAACTATTTTTCAAGTTGTTGTACCTTCAAAACAATGACTAGTCTTATGTGCAGAGTCGTCCTATACGCTGGCAAATATGGTACATTTCTGAAAAATTTTACAGTTCTTTGTGTTAGTAAATTTGTGACAAAAGTCAAAGTTTGCATTTTATTGCATTACAATTTTTTTATCATACATAGTTTTTTTATTGTGTCTTTGTCAGTATCCATTTCTAAAATTTAAACTTAAAACAGCATGCGTATGACAAGAGACTGTGTAAACAAAGGAGATATAGAAGAAAGCGGACACAAGAAATTTCAGAAAATCCACGACCTGTACTTTGCAATTGATGTTAGGTTTTCTTCCAGTCACTTAGTTTCAAGTGCAGTGACTATGGTAGGTGGAAACTAAAAAACTTAATCAATTCTATTAATAATAGTACATCAGTACAGTAACTCCGAAGAACTACACAAATACGCTGAAATAAACTGGAATCCTTGGCAAAATAAACAATTTTAATGTAGAAAGAAAGTGTTACGCATGTTGCCCAATCGAGCCCCACAGCTTTGATGTCGACTACATACTATGACAGTAGCATCGATCCCTGTCAAAAAATAAAAAATTTTAACAAAATGTGGAGGAAAGAATACAAGCCATTACTTGTAGGAAATAATATTTTAATATATGTTTGTAAGGCTGCAACAGTGATTGTAATGAACCAGCAATGTACAGCTGTAAAACAAAAACAAAAAAAAAGAGAGAGAGAAAACTCCAAAAACAACTTTTAGAACACAGTTGATATGGGTGGCAAGATAGGTGGCGCTTTATATACCGAACCAAAGAAAATTGTGTTGGCAACTCATCTTTTTTCCCCTTCTTCATTGCCTTTCGCTCACACCACACATGCTTATATAATTATTGTCTGCTTGGTACACTCGGCAGCTCACGTTGTTGACGCTTGCGTAGATGTTAGAGAAGGCAACATGTCGAAATTGTAGACAATACTGCACTGCGGCACAATATCACGACACAGAGGTTATTTCTGCTTGCGGTGACATCATTTCATTCTCACAGACAGAAACATGTGTATATTTTTAAATAATGTGTCACAATTAATTAATTTTTTTATATGTCATAAATGATTAAAATCTGCCTTAACTTTGCTCAGTAAAACTTACAGTATTCCATCATGTACAGTCACATATTCTTACCCAAAAAAAATTAAAGCGGGTTGTTGTCTATATACAGAATGTTGTCATTAAATTGTATTCTATCTCAAACACATACCTAAGTAAATAAAAACGAACTAACAAATAGCAATCACATGTCTAAAGAAGACTTATTTAGGCACAAGTGACCTGTAAACAACCACACTCGCACTGCAGCTATTTTCAGACCTCTCCCAACATTTTTTTTGTTCAATGTGTGTGGTAAGGTGGATAGTGACCAGTATAAGTAAAAAAATAAGAAGCTGTCATAAAACCAGAATCTGATTTTAAAAAACTGAAAAAGTCAAAAGCAAAGGTGTACACATTTTGCGGGAGGAGATAGAAAGAAGCCACACATGGGCGTCAGGTAGCACTGATAAATGGAAGCAACTAGACAAGTAGTGGAAGACATGGAGACCACAAGCTACGACAAGGTCATGCGCTCTGTCAGCCTGCCGCTCTGCACTGTTGCCAGTATTTCCTAGTTGCCATGTATCTGTGGTGCAACATAAGGGCCGTAGTTTGCCTGACAACACGGCGTGCCAATCGAGCTCTTTTTTTTTTTTTTTTTTTTTCTCGGAAATGAGGAAAGAGTAAAAGAATTATCTGGTATCATTTTAGTTGTAAATAAATCTGAACACATTATTTTATTTTTAAAACTGTCTTTTTTATGCCAGTGACAAACATGAATTCAAAAGTAAAAAAGGCCTTTTAATAAAATTGTTTATTATTAAATGGGTTGTAGCAGGGTCAGCTACTACAAGAACAATGCCAGTGAGACCAATTTCTTGGTAACTGTGGCTTGTAGTAGCAAGGCTCAACTGTAATTATTCAAAACAAAATAAAACTGAGAACAACCACCTCTGATTATTACTTAATTGGTTAAAATAAATGTACGTTACAGTTGCCCCCCTTTTACCTTCCTCCACTAGTAAAGGTTGTGAATTGTGGTCTTGATATAGATGTAAGGTCTTCAATCAAGATAAAAAGTTATCAGTCCATTGCAAGAAACAGACATTTTGAAGTTGAATTACTATGAAACAGTTGTCTTATTGCAATGAAGTCTTTATGGTGTCACTGAGTTACCTCACCTCCAGCATACTTTTTTATCATCATTAGAACATAATTGTCATTGGAATGTACATTATTATAGGTTTTGATTTACTTTATTAATTGTGTAAATGTATTGTCATTAAATTTTACTTTTATTTTTTAATTCTAAAATTTACATTGCTATTTTAATTAATATTTCAGATTTTTTTTTTAATGAATTGATATCTGCCTCTTTATATTATATATTTCATTCTTATTTCAATTCAGTTCACAATTACATTTTATGCTTCAGAAGAACAGCTACAGTATTTTTTTCTGTGTTATCGCTGTGTTTTAAAATGTTTTCCATGAAAAAACTATTTATATGTGGAACATTCAAGTGGTGGTGGGAAATCATGAAGCATAAAGTGTTGGAGATTACATGCAGAGAAGTTCAAATCATAAAGATCACTATCTGAAGAATAGTATTTCTGTCACTTGCACAAAGTCTATAATTGGCATTTTAAGTAGCAGTTGTCTGCACCCCCTTCCTTCCCAAGGTTAGAAGAAGAAACATGTGACACCACAGGGACTCTAGACAATGCAGCAACCCTATACAGTATTCTGTATTGCAAAGCAGTGTCACCAGCGTCAGACAGCGGGATTATGCACACTTTAATAATAATAACTGCTGAGAGCGAGGTGGACGTGGATTTCTGAGACTGGTCACCAAAGAAGAAAGATTGGTCTGGTAAACCTTAGTCGACCAATTCGAACACAGCCAAAACTTTTATTAAAGAGTCCATAATTCTAAAATACTTTTTTAACCTCTAAAGAAGAAGGGATAATTTTAACTCAGCCCTTTGGTTTTGGATATTTTCACAGAGAACTTGTCCAGTTATTAAAAACTACTAATGGCGGGACTGTTAGCCAGGGCTGCGGCATGAGGGGGGGTGGGAGGTTCAAAAGGGCAAGAATGCTCTTGACCCCAGCCTGAATGGAGTGTCAGCCTCTTGCCCTAAACTCTGAGAAAATAAAATTAGTCTCTTGCTTGCTGTAAAATACTTTTATGTTTACAATGTTACTGTGACTATATTTCTGCAAGGATCTGCAACAATTAAAAATGTAGTATGGAAATATTTTTTCTTTAAAGTTTAATTTAGGTGTACGGGCCCTCAAACAATAATCTGCCTTAGGCCTCCACAAACTTTGCTGCAGGTCTGCAGTTAGCAAGCTGTTGTTAGTGTAAACTATACTTGTGTAATTACTGTATATAATATTTATTAATATATTTGAGTGATTTGAGCATCAATGTGTGATGAAATGTTTTTCAATCATTACTACATTATGCAGGCCTTATGTTATATCTGTAGTGTGTTCATGTAAATCAGGCTGACATTCCAACACCTTGGTTTTGAAGGAAGGTATAGGCATGGTTACACAATTCGTTTCCAGCACTGGAGGGGTGGAAAAAGGACGGCCAACATGAGCATAGCGAAAACATATGTTGTTCACATGTAAGTTGCAACACTATAGTAATTGGGACACTGCCCACAAGATTGTTCGCTGCCTTTATACCAACCATAACCCACCAAGCACTGTCAATGCCCAAGCACATAACCAAACACAGCAATACTTTAGAAAAGGGAAAATTCCAATTTTTTTATTATATTTTTATTTAAAAGTGTGTTTAATTTAATGAACAACTGTACAATACTTTCTTTCATTGTGTCTGTGTAACTCCAGAAAAACTTAAATGAAATGAGCAGTCTGGTTTGCGTGGCAAAAACGTGAACCACCATGTTTATGTCCCTGTGACGTCACGATATTGTACATTTTAATGTAGGCTACGTAACACATAAACGACAGCAACATATGTTCAATTTGTGAAGTTAAATAAAGTAGTTTATGTGGTAAAATTGAGTATGACTTCAACTTCGAAGAGTGTAAATGTGGATAATAGTTCGTTCGGCAGCAATAAAATTCAATTTACTCTGAATAAAATCTTACTTTTGCGCCATCTGATAAATAAAGGCGGACTGCATGGTTTAAAGCTTCTAGAAGAGACCTAATAGTCTGCTGTTAACGACAACCCCTCTAATTATCTGCCAATCACGGTTGCCTTGAACTCGCCTTTTGGCTAATGACGTTGCCGCAGTCAGTGTAACAGCCAAAACACTACAGCTGCAGGGATTTTGTAGCAAACTGCAAGCTATTGACTGCATTTTTTAACTTAAAAGAACATATTTATTTTATACATGCGTGTCATGTCGTACATAATACAGCATTACGTACGTAAACTGTATTTTTGTCGTTAATCGCAGATTATTGGGTCTCTTCTTGAAGCTTAAACCATGCAGTACACCTTGATTTATTAGACGGTGCTCAAGTTAAGATTTTATTTAGAGTAATTTTAATTTTATCGCTGCGCAAACGGAATACTACCCACATTTATGCTCTTCGGAGTTCAGGCCATACTCGATTTTACCGCATAAACTACTATATTTAACACAATTTCACGACTTGATTGTATGTTGCTCTCGTTCGTGTGTTATGTACATTAAAATGTGCAGTATCGTAACGTCACTGGGAACATTGGAGTGACCCAGTGGGTTTTATCGGGATACCTCTATCCCTCTTTGACAGTTGACTGCTGATCTGCTGTGACCTAACTTCACGTGTTAGGCACAAACAAAACGTGTAACATCATCAATGTAGTGATTATTTACAATTAAACCTTCAGAGTCAACCATAGGACAAAGTATTTCATACACTAAATATCACATATCACGCGATAAACTTGATCCTGGTTACAGAATAATGCAGTGAATTGTTGGTACAGGTAGTCGTAAACTGTTACTTTAATAACCCCGTTTGAAAGAAATAGTTGTCGCTCTCCCATGCGAAGCGAATGCACACGTGGTTTCGTCCATGGGTCCGAACATAGATTGTTACCCACAAAGCTCACTATGCAGCCATGGTTTACTTAAAATAAATGTTGTCACAGCACAGTTGTCAGAAGAACATGATGCAGTGATCAGATTTCTTCATATTTTTTGTTCTGTAGGTCCTGCTAGACAGTTCTGACTGACAAGTGATTAAGTATTGCATATGCGCAAAAATTTAAAATAAAGAAATACAATGTATCAACAGGTATGTTTAATCTTAATTGTATATTTATACTGACTTTAATACAATTAAACTACTATCAACTTAAAAGTTTGAGTATAAACGTTTCAGTAAATATTTATGCTTTGGGCGTACTGAAAGTGTTAAGATTTTTTGGTAACTACCCTCTACTAGTCACCCCTGCGGATAATTTTTTATGTAAATATTTTAATTCTCTATCCACAATATTGACCAGGTTCAGGCAAGATTCGTCCCCCTTCCAAGGTTTGGTCTTCTCCGTTACAGTTCAGCTACTATCATCTTCGCTAAGATACTGAAATTCGCTTTCAAGTTCAGTGAACGGCTTATCTATACCATACTGTTCGGTAGCTAGGACGTTGTGTAGCTCTTTGTGTTGTAGCGGGCCAAAATATTTTATAATTTATCTTAGCTGCTGGCTGCAGCTTCGCTCGTTATTCTTTTAAAAATTATCAATATTATTGTAATCTGGGTTTGATAACACCGGCAGTCAACCGGATTTTCGCGTGTGATAATTGTGCCTGTACGATTACTTTTCTTATGGAGCTCCTGTTTCCCGGCCCTTCTGCCAGCTGCCAGTAATATGTGCGTCTATAATAGCATAGCAGTTCCCCGTCTCCGTTCCTTTCACAGGATTTAAACCTTATATTTCCTACTAGTGTCCCAAACAAATACGTCAAGAAAGGTCATCAGAATTGTTAAAAACCAAATGTGTAAAAAGAGGCTTGTGCCCAAAGTAGTACACGTATCAATAGCTCGACAAAATGTAACAACTTTAAAAAATTGTTTTTCTGTAGTCATATCTGATTTTCGGTACATCTTTCCGCCACTTAAACTGTCGAATTTTGAAGTTATTTAATCGCTTATACAATCGACAGAGTGTTTGGTGATTTATAAAATGTAATTTTTCCAAAACGAAGTACAAAATTATCCAGGAGGGCTTTAACGTAAGTTCAATCACATTTTGTTGACAACTTTTCTCTGCATGTAGTACCAAATTTTCGTTACGGTAGTCCGGGTAGTACCAGAATATTTGAATGTTAGTCATGGCTTGATAATTACAACTAAATTTTGAAATATACTGTAATTGCACATTATGTCAACATTTTTATCAAGGTTCTATGTAATTTTTGTTTCCGTATTTCGATAACACGTACGAAATTTTCACGCAGTATTGTTTTACTATATAGGACGTTATTTCCTATGATGCTGACTGTACACAGTTTTGTCGGTTGGAAATAGTACATCGCGCGCTGCACAAATTGAGCCAATTAGAAGCTAGCGAAGTGCAATAATATTACGTTTTTTGTTTACTTCAGGACTTAGGCCACCTTCCGTTATTCACTGATATCACTGACAGTTCGCCAGTGTCCGTGAACAATAAGGGAACAGCATCAGTAATCAGCAAAATATTTTCACTGTCAGTAAATAGATAATATCGGAACATTAAATCAGTAAACATTACTGCAATGTACGTTGCCTAGCAACCACATCTCTGGCATATCTGTGATTTCATTCTTGCGATAAATTGTCATGTTT
>PNEQ01129480.1:0-29420 GCA_003012365.1 Medauroidea extradentata
GATCCCCAGAATAGTGTGCGGTGTCGTCAGCTAACAGAGTTTGCACGGGAGGTTTCGCCTGTGCATTGTTGGGACTTAAGGATCGGGGAGTGTCACTTGTGTCCCTTTTGCTGGGAGCTGGCGGGCCTTGTCTACCACCTGCCAATGTCTGCGCCCAGGTTCTCGCAGCCGGAGAGCCGCCACTTGGCAAAATGGGGCATGTGGCACGATTGTGTCCCGCATTGTTGCAATTACTGTCCTCTGAGCCACCGAACACTTCACACAAACAGTACTTTTAAGCAAGTTATTTTAATGTGTTAAGCATCTAAACTAGTACATGTAACGAACATGTTATATTTATGTTATTTTAGCAAGAATTTCCATTAAATCAGATTACCATTTTTATAAATAACAATATGCCGTGTATACAAAACAGTAATAACTTATACTACGAGTTGTTCGCCAACCAAATGGGTTTTTAAAAAAGCTTTTCAAACAGCTACTCTGTCGTCAAACTAAAAATAAATATAAGCTTAACTGCATTTTTCAGCTTGAAATGAGCATAATATGCCAAATCCAACATATATAGCACCACATCGTATTTAACGTATATTATTTAAATATCCGCCATGTTTATTTAACTTCCCGAATGCTCTGATTGGTTCATTCCCTTAATTCTTACGGAAAAATATAAAATTTCGCTATACCTATTACTTCTTAAGTCATGGCCCAAACGCCACACGACCTCACACGGCCTGTTAAGTTCTGTTGCGAATCGGTACGTTAAGAAACACACTTTCTATTCTTAAGTCAACTCTTAGCTACACGTCATAATTTTTAAGTTTTTAATTGTGAACCCAGCTTTAAAGCCTAGTTCACAATTAAAAACTTAAGAATTAAGAATTATGCAGTAAGCGTCTATCACACACACGGAAAAAAGTCTTAAGTAATTCTGGTTCATAATAAATGTGTTAATTCTTAATTCCAACCAATAAGAACCCGACTACTCTGCTTTCTTCAAATGCGTGAAATTACTGTGGATTCCTCAATATATTTCGTCGCCAGTTGTCCAGAATATCGCCAAGGAATGGTATAAATGAAATACAAATGTAAAAAATATGTTAGCAATAAAAAATTGCATCTCCATGTTCATTACTTGAATAACAGTTCTCGTACAATCGGGTAATCACATTATAGCGATGCTGCACGTATAAACCTAAGAAAATTTCACTTATTCGTATTGTGCAAATATAAATTAACAAATTTAAATTACTAAAAATATATACTGTAAGTGAGTTTTGAACCATCAACGTTGGGGTCAGCAAACCAAAACTTTACTTCTGAGCCACCGAACACTTTACACAGATAGTGCTTCTAAACAAGTTATATCAATGTAAAGTGTCTAAATTAGTACATGTAACAAATATGTTATATTTCTGTTATTTTAGCAAGAATTTCCGTTAAATCAGACTAACATTTTTATAAATAATAATATGCCGTGTATATGAAACTTATACTACGAGTTGTTCGCCAGCCAAATGGGTATTTAAAAGCTTTTCGAACAGCTATTCTGTCGTTAAGTTAAAAATAAATATAAGCTTAACTGCATTTTTTTTAGCTTGAATTGATCATAATATGCCAAATCCATCATATATAGCACCACACAGTATTTAACGTATATTTTTTAAATATCCGCCATGTTTATTTAACTTCCCGAATGCTCTGATTGGTTCATTCCCTTAATTCTTACGGAAAAATATAAATTTTCGCTATACTTGTTACTTCTAAGTCATGACCTACACGCCACACGACCTCACACGGCCTGTTATGTTCTATTGCGAATCGGTACGATAAGATACACACTGTTTATTCTTAAGTCAACTCTTAGCTACACGTCATAATTCTTAAGTCTTTAATTGTGAACCCAGCTTAAAAGCTGAAAAGTGTAGACGAAAAAGTAAATAATTAAAGTTCATAGAACACTGGATACAGCTAAAGATATCCAACTTTTATGTTAATTCACTTTCATACACCCGAAAATTGTCCAATGCGCATGCGCGAAGGGCGCAGATATACTTGCGTCGAGCCATTTGCTCGAGAGCGCATGGCCCAGCGAGGGCTCTCGTACTGCACAACCTAGCCATGACTGCGTGATAGGCGACAAGAAACTCTCACCTAAAATGGGACCGCGGGCACTCATGCCCGCCCTTCGGGAAACTTAGGTTATTTCCCCTAGGTTAAGTAGAGCTAAGCTTAATTTAAGTTTATCTTTTACAGCTGGATCACGAGCCCTCCCTGCTCGTCTTTAATTTTCGCCTTTTAACACAACTAATAAAGCATGTTACACATAACATGAATTCTATCTTTTCTTCCTAGCATGGAGAACCCACCTCGCATGTCTATCGTCAAGGGTTTCCTCCCGCGACCTCGCGGGTTTACCATGACCCTCTACAGGATTAGCTCCCAGTCAAATCTGAGGGAAGCGCCAGGCCACAAATGCTGGCTTGGCGCTTCATAACCTCACAGTAGGCCATTCGAGCCATGTTCCTCCCTAACCCAAGCTGCATGCAGTAGTTAGAGCGTATAGGCCGCAGGCCTGGCACGCTGCTACCCCTCCCGCTCCCTCCATACTCCTAGTAGTTAGACACTAACCTAGGGTGTGCCCCTTCTGGGCCACAAAAAAAAGCCATTTGCTAGTCGCAGATTTTCAGGCCGTGTCTCAATTCAAAGAGTACTCTGTTGAGAGAGTGCTCTTTCGCACAACAAGAGAGAGCTCTTGTTTGCTCTCTGGTGTTCTCACTCTATACGATTGGGACGACTCTCTCTCGTATTTGTAAACAAACGATGCAAAGGTTTCAAGTGCGTAAATTATATTAATACAAGTTATAGACATATTAAATACACTTGCAAACTATTCAAATAATAATTTTTTAACTTACCGGCGCTGTATATCAAGTTGGAATAGCTGTTAATAGGCGATGACAAAATTTTTTATTTTGTCTATTTAAAGACATATTACGGCCGAAGATGTTTACCGAATTACTCGCGATAAGTAACTGTTCATTGGAAATAATTATATATGTATAAATTATGACATATGTGCAATATATGTCGCACGTTTCTTCAGTAACCTCAAACCATAGTTGAAATCAAGATGGCGTACTCCAGAGAGCACGAGAGCGAGTATACAACTTCGTGCTCTCGCTCTTTCGTACTCTCGGCGACCAATTGAGACAGGCAGAGAGTGCTCTCTCTGACATAGTTGTGACGTATTTGCGGGAGCGAGAGCACGGAAGAGCACTCTTTGGGTGAATTGAGACACGGCCTCAGGCACTTTGCGCCGTCACGAGACCACTTGCACATGCGTATTTGTATATTTAATACCAAAGCAACGCAGCGCAGGTGCAAATTTTGTGCTGCACCTCTCAAAAGCGATATTTAATCGGCCCCCTGTACTCGCAAGGTGTGTGTAAGTAAAACTAATTACTGTATGTGATCCAGGGAGCATCAACTTGAAACAACATTTATATGATAAGAACATTACAGTGGACCAGTGAATGCATCAATAAAATTATTGAATTCCCCAGTAGTTTATGTTTTTAAATTTGTAGGCATTAACTTACATGTTAGGGTTATTGAACTGGATGGTTTGAAATACAAGTTAAATTTATTTTAATTAACATGCACACATAGTCCATAAACAGTATACATTGTAATTCTAACTAAAGGATAACAGAAGCTATTTCGTAACACAGTAGCACATGTGAGCAAGAATACGTAGGTATGCCTCATAAATCTTGGTCTGACAGTTGACTGCTGCACTACACACTTGGCAATGATGCTTATTACATAACTGAATGTGTATTTTTAAATTATTTTTGATACTAATTTCATTGGAACACTGCAATTATTTACTTTTGCACACCTATACAAAGTGTGTGCCAGTTACACATTTCCAAACGATGCTGTAAGTACCCCAAGTTCAGAAACACAAATTTGAATTAAAATTTTTATAGCATTATTTACTATTCATGTATATCGTACCTGTGACAAGGCAGTTTTCTGTAACGATCACATAACATACTTTACTCAAACACAGTTTTATTTACTAAAACTCTTGGAAATATAAATTGGCAGTGTAATGGGTTGAACAGCTTTAAAATTTCAAAAGAGGACCTTTTGGATTGATGGGAACAAGATAAGAAAGTTTGTCTTGAAAAACAGCACACAATACCTATACAGTATTAGGTTACCTATTTACTGTTCATTATTGAAGAAGACACACACATCAACAACCATAATGTACAGACATATTTCCTTAACACAAAACGATAAACAATGTTGGAGCTACAGCTCTTGCCTTGAAAACAGTGGTTCAGTGTCTCTCGGCTCCACAACATAGGCCTACCTGGATGAACAACAATCACTTTCCTTGAAAGTTACATTGTTTTTGTCTTAAAAAAATAATACATTAATTTCACAATCGAGGAAGATAAATTTTAAATCATTTATTGAAAAACAACTCTAAAAGTACAGTTCAGGAATATTAAAATCAGTAGCACATGTCAGAATATACAAAAACTTGCTGAAAATGTTTATGACAAAGAAGAGCAGTTATTAATATTTTATGTTTATTTTACCACATGGTGGTTTATATGTTCAAATACAGCTATAAAACCAGCAAAACAATATATTTTTAGATTTGTCAAATTTATTTATTAAGTAATGAAAACAGCTATGCAATGAAGTCAAAATAAAGCAACTTATATATTATTTTCCAAAAATTAACTTATGTGTTTTGTATTACTGTAGCACAGTTGGAAAAATCCACCCATTCAAATTAAGACTCATTCAATTAACACGAAACTTGACTTGTATCTTGATGCAAAATAATAAAAAAAATACATTGGAACATAAAGTAAGCTAAACTAAGTACTGAGGCCTACTAATGCGCGGCACTTCGATGATAACATATAATGCAGTGGTAAGAAACACAGTCATCTTCACCATATTCCACTCACTTAACTAATCTTGTACAACTTCCAGGTACTCACTCTGAGCACTTTGCACACAATCTTGTCTACCACATACTTGCACAATCCCACGACAACTGCTAACACACCATCTTAAGGAAGCTGCAGTTCAGAACTAGTTGTTGACAGCAGTAGCGCAGTTGATGAGTCTCTGGTTACCATACTCTTATACCTTTATGATGAAATAATACTTGTCGTTGTCTTGTAAACCAAATGGTATGCCATAACTGTATGGGAAATACTCTGACAGTGGTTTTCCTGAAACAGTTAAAAATTATCTTAGTAAAACAATATACAACACTGTTTTGGATGCTACAAAAATAATAAAAAATTTTTAGCTGACAAAAGTTGTGAACATATCAAACCACCTACCAATTCCCTCCTTAACCTTCTAACCACCCTCACTTGCTCCTCCTAAAACAAATTCCACTCCCTCACCAACCTAAGCATAGACTGTGAACCCGTTCTGTTCTGCTCTGAAACTCTTCACTATTATTCCCTTTTCACCTATACTCTATCTTAGTTAATAGGTAACCTAACATACCTCAACCTCCCTCTCAGTTCACCACTCTCTACATCCTGACCAGCTTTACCACACATTTCCTTTCCTTCAATGAGTTCCGCTCATGTCTAAGCATTAAAAAAGGAGGCTTATTATGAAATTACATTTATTTTAAGTAACCTATAAATATTTTCTTAACAAATTAGCATGTACCAAACATGGTGCAGTAAGAATGTTCTTAAAATGTATTTACAGATATTGTAAAAAAAAATTAATATATTGTATTGTCACTAATTACTATTGGCTTAAAACCCCACAATTAGGCTGGTAATTATATAAATAATATCTGCAATGTGAAACTATATCTGATGTAAAATTTGACTGTGTAATGTTACTAGGCGTAAGATTTTCTGTATTTTTAAATTGTACATAAGTTATATCAGTAGGCTAATGTGTGAGCAGTACTTGAAGATGCTCAGGGTTAGTGTTCAAGTTATTGATTTTTTAAAATATTTTTGCTTTTAGATGAAGTATATTAGAGTTTGTTCCTGCTGTTGGTATTGAAATTATGCTTGATGATGTCATGCTGGAAATATTGGCTGATATGTGAGAGACAGATTTCACTGCAGCAAGATCACATAATTTGCCAGTAATTCATCTGTAGTGGTAATATGAAATTTTTTTTAAATTTCTTCCTGCAATTTTGACAACCTTAATAAAACTAATGCAACAATAACAATAGCCTCAACCAAAACAATACATAAGATACAAAAGATTATCCTTATAGAAACTTGCACTGCAGACAATTCAGTACCTATGCTCGAATATTGTCCTCAGGTTTTTGTTATTGCCATCAAATTTTCAAATATTATTTTTTGGTGTGATGTAAGGTAAAAGTTATTAAGTGGTAAACAAGAAAACTTATAAGTGGAAAAATAAAATTTTGTTGATTACTGCATTTTGTATGCAAAGTTTGGTAAAAGGAACAAGTTCCAGGGTGGCATTGATAGGATACAATTGTGGACGGAAGAGAATAAAATGAATATAAATGTGAGAAAGACAAATATTGTTAGGTTTACGAGGAAGAAGGTTAGGAGTACAGACATGTACAAACAGAAAAGGACAGGAGACAGCGGAAGTTGCAGAATATGAGTATCTAGGGTTTACGAGAAAGAAGGTTAGGAGTACTGACACGTACAAACAGAAAAGGATAGGAGATAACTGAAGTTGCAGAATTATGTATCTAGGGATAGTGTTGCAGGGTGGAGAAGGCAGGTAGAGGGAGTGGTGTCTAGGACTCTAGGTATGTTGGGAAGGGTGTTATTAGTGCAGTGAAGGAAAAGGCATATTTTATAATGGTACAGCCAATGTTAAGTGTGTGCAGCAACAGAGAGGGACCTGTGCATGGAATTGGAGATGTGGGAGTTGTACAAAGTACAAAGACAGGCAGTGAGGTTGGTGAAGTATAAATGGAGAAGGCAAAGGCAGGCTGGTGAGAACGAAGGGAACTTTCAAACATCTGTAATGCAGATGTAATTAGCGTGGAACTCAGTGAAGGAAAGGAGAAGTGTGGAAATGCTAGCCAGGATGCACAAAGTGGTAAATGGAGAGGAAGGCTGGGGTAAGATAGGCTGCTGCCTATTTAAAGCAGGGAATAAAGGAAGAGGGAATAGTGCTGGCGAGAAGATTCAGATGAGTAGAGCAGAGTGGGGTAGGTAGTCTGTGCTTAAAATATTAGTGAGGGAGTGGAATTAACTTTTAAAGGGGTTGGTGATGGTGAGTGGGGTTCAAGAGTTTCGGCTTGGGGGGGGGGTATGGAAGATGATTGAGAGCAGTTGCCCAACTGTAAGCAAATTTTATAGCATTTATTATTGGACTATGTGGATTATTGGGCCTGAAACTAAATCTTTAGAACTTGTTAAGACTTTGCTATTAATAATTCAAAAGTAGCATTGGAATTAATTGAATTTATTACTTTGCAGGAAAAAATATTTAATAATAATTTTGTGGTTTCATTTGTAGAATTTACCGTATGCAGTCAATTTTTAATAGGCTATGCTAAAGATAAAAATGTCTTGAGGAGATGCCATGAAATGATGATTGCATATTTTGGTGATAATAAACTCATTATCAACCCTTTAATTTTTGTAGTTTATGTTCACAGGTTAACACTTTCCCCAAGTAAGTTTCATAATGGTTTTCTTACACTCATGCTGTTTGACAAGCGTGTCTAGTCAATTAATAGTCTTTACATCACTTCATATTCTATATTGTCACTATTTTAAGAATACATTACCCCTTGGTAAATGTAGCAGACTGTTCAATTATTTTTTTAGGTTGATTTTATTTGTCTTTAACACGCCCATAATTTTAATTCTGTCAATATTTAATTTTTAGGCAATTCAGGGAACACAATTATGCTGTACAGAACACATGCAATCAAATATTGTTCATTTATTAACTGTGCAACATGTAAACTGGTACCAACAGGACAGCTTGTAAATAGCATATTACAGAATATTATTTCATTTGGAAGGTTTTTGTTCTGATGATTTGTCATATTTCCAGTGTCTCCTTGCATTCTGGCATTTTTGTATCATAAACCTGGTCTAATTGTCTAAAGTTAGTTGAAAAGTTATGGGCTAATGCTACCATGTAATATGCCAAATGATCAGAAATGGCTCTTGGCAGGCACAAAGAAATCACATAAATAAACTTAAAAAGGTTTCAGTTGGACTAGACATGGACACGGAGTTAGACTAATTAGTAGAAAGTTAAATGGGAAATATTGGCAAAAATAGGAGTATCTTACGAAAACAGTTACATGACAGAAATATCTGTCATGAATCTCACATTGTTACGGTGTTACAATCCCGCAGCGTCGGTGCTGTCACGGAAGAGTAGGAGGGCGATTGTGCAACCCCGCGGCGTCGGTGGTGTCGCAGGAAGGCAGTAAGTGGGTGCTGGATAATCAACAAGTCACCAAAAAGTGGCCGATTGCGGCAACAGTGGTATCCAAGGAATCTGATGACTTGAAGAGTTAAGAGGGTCTTAACACTTACCCAACACCTTGCAAACTCCTGAATTCAGCAAGGATTGCTCCGCCTCTGGGCATAGCTGGGAGCCAATCAGATGGGGAAGATTTTGACGGCCTGGTGGGGGTGCGAAGAATGGTATAGACATCAAGCTAGCTACCGGGGGGAGTTGGAGTTGGAGAAGAGAGCTGACGAGATAGTCTTCTGCTCGGGCGGCGACCGCACCTAAGGACTCTGGGTTCGAGTCTGGGTGCGACTTCTGGCTAGAGAACTAGCTCCAATGGCGGCACGAGCGGTGAGTTCCTGTTGGTTTAGGGAAGGAGAGCGATCCTCTACCTATCTCCTTTATCGCCTTACCCTGACCCTTCCACTCGCCTCTATTTCTGTATTGCTGTTATTTCTTGTTCTCTATTCTAATAAACTCTTGTTACCTTTCATCCCTGGCTTATTTATCCTCCCCTTCCCTGGCTAAACTTTGTAACATTGGTGGAGGCACATTCTGTCCCGACCCTCTGCTGCCAAGTGAGGTTACCCCCGCCCACCACCCTCATCCTGTCTCATTATATTTCTTACATTAACCTATCCCTCATTAGCTCTCGTTCCCATGAGATCTATATGTAGCAGTAGACATTAGAAAAAGTAGTAGCATAGACTTGAGTGTAGTGTTCATTCTGTTGCACATTTGGTACAATACACTTCACTAACAAAAAAAATGTAATGTAATATATGGCAAAAGATTCTGCTAAGCAAAAAATTAATGATTTGTGTGATTTCTTACAGCTAATCCAGGACCTAGTTTTTCTACACAAATTATAGATCATAACAGTCAGTCAAATACCTACTCAGATATACAGGAAAATACAGACACAGGCAAAACAATCACTAGGCAATATTTGCAACAGTTACAGACATCACAGGAATACGAAACTCCCAATAAATTCTCCAACATTGCAAAACAAACAGTATCACACACCCACACATATCAAAATACTCCAGAAAACACTTTAATTAACATAGGACCAGACAGACTAGGCTCAATGGCAGAAAACAAATCATCATTCCAAACTATCATCCAACAACCAATACAAATAGGAAACTTAAGTGGAAACACAGATGAAAACACTGAAGAATTTCTGGACACATACAATAAATCCTGCGAAATTCACCAATGGGAGGAAACACAAAAAATTAAGATATTGGAATTTCACTTTCAAGGTACAGCAAAACATACATATCAAAACCTCATTACACACACACCACAAAAACAATTAACATGGAATTTCTTACAGGAAAAATTAATTTATACATTCTCCACACAAAGAGAAAACAAACTTAAATTCAGACAACAGCTCTACAGAGTAGAAGACAAGGTACAAACGAGGCCACGGAGATACATATTCAGGAAATATTGTGTCTCGCGGACAAGGCAGGCATGAACTTAGGAGAACAAGAAATCATGGAAATTTTGTGGGAATCTCTTTTGCCATGTAGATAAATTAGGAGTAATGAAAAACACTACTCTAACAGAAATGAGAGAGAACATAAAACACATAGAAGAAGCACAATTTAGGTATGGTACAAACAAAACATTCGCCAATTGCAAAAAGTAAACAACGAAGAAGCAGAAAGTCAAGAAATTGTAAAACTAAAATTAGAAATCTCTCAACTCACCACACAAATTCAGAATCCCAAGACACAACAAACAGACGAAATGTATAAGCACAGCTCGTCACACAACATGCAGACAGACACTTACACACTGCAACAAAACAGAATTCCGTACATGCCACCAGTCTTCACAGTACCACCATTTCCATTTGCAAACATGCCAATACCTTTTGGCTTCAATCCATTCCAACAAACCCCTTGCATACCACAGAATCAGAGGCCTCGTAAAACAGTCTCCAAGACAAAAAACGAGTTTCACAGGATGTAGATATCTCCCCTACATCTTGCACTACACAACACAAAGAGGGAGATACAAAGACACAAAACGGCACCACAGAGAAACCCTCGTGTGCACAGGTAGCTCATAGAAACTGTAAACCAGACAACAAATGTTTATCAATTCTACCAATTCAACACATGGATAGGCTGGTACAGAAAAAATTTAAAAACAGAAAAATTGAACAAATAAACCAGAGTACCATGTCGATAGGAAAATCACATCACGTGGATTCAAAAAATTGTAGTCAGTTAAAAAGAAACAGTTTCCCCAGAAAATACAAAATTCAAAAAACAAACAAAAATGTCAGCACAAAAGGCTACAAACAGAATTATAAGGTAGAACAAACAAATATGATATCTCTCTAGTAAAGGAAATGGGTAAGATACCCCAGGTACAGTCAAAACCAACACTGCGCGCATAAAATAATGAAAATTTAAAAAACAAAAACAAGCTTATCAAATATGGGCCTAGAAACCAATTTTCCAATACATGTGCATTATGTATGTATGTATGCATGAAGGTCACTTTTCAGAGAATTGTCCCATGTTTCCAAATAAAAATATTGAGTGGGTGACAGATATTAAGGAAAGATTTCAAAAATTTAAAACATAACATTCAGTAGCAAGCGTAGATAGGAAACATGAATCGAGTGAGAAATCCCATAAACAGAATTTTGTCTTTAGTAAGATTACAGCAGGTAATGAAAACAAAACTCAGACACCAAGGAGAAACACAGAAAAACAAACATACAAAACATTGCAACCACAATAAAACGAAATCAAAATTATGTCTGTTACATTTGAAATTATGGCCACACCAAAAATAGTTATTACCAAAGGAAAACATAAGTTATTGGCACTATTAGACACAGGGTGTAGCAAGTCATGTGTAGCACACTCCATCGTTCCCCCAGAAAAATTAAAACCATTGAACCAAGAATTAAAAATAATAGGAGCAACAGCCGAATTACCCTCAACAGCATATTACACAACACTAACATTTCAAATTGAAGGGCATTCTTACACTCATGATTTCATAGTGATAGAAAATTTACAGTCAGATATTATAATACGATGTGACTTCATTTTGAAAAACAGGTTAATACCAGACCTTCATTCGAGAGTAGCCCCAATTAGACATAAGCATGACAAATTAATAACAGTACCCTTAGTGGAAAAGTCAGAGGAGGAAAAAATTTTAATAAGTGTAATAGAATATTCAATGTTAGAACCAGACACAAATGACACACCACTCCAACACATTAATCCTAGTCTCACCCCACAGCAAAAAGAAGAAATGATAAAATTGCTAGAAAAATATAAGGACAGGTTTGCATTTAAATTAACAGAAATTACAGAAACAAAATATTTTGAAATGCAGGTCGAATTAAATTATGATAAGCCAATACACTGTAGACCATACAGGTTAGCTCCAAAACAGAGAGATGAAATGCGTAAACAAATACAAGAAATTTTAAGAGGCAGGTATAATAGAAAAATCTAACAGCCAAGGCCGCGTTCCAGAACGTTACTCTTGGAGCAGAGTAAAGTAATGGAGAGTAAAGCAGAGTAAAACAAGAATAAAATTTGTTTTGGAACGGGCGTAGAGTAAACAGATTAAGTTGTTTGTAAACATTGCGAATGTGTAGGTTCGACAGCTGTAATTATAAAAATTAATATTAAGAGTTTTTAACTGTTCTGAAGTGTGGTGAAAACAAATGTTCGCTAGTATCATGGTTTTATCGTACAGTATGGTGGACATGTGCTCATTATCGTGGATTGAAAATGTTCACTAATATTAAAGTGCTTTGTTAATTGACTGGACAAATCACTCTCAATATGTATTGAGGTATATATGATGCTTGTAATAAGAGCAAAAATTATGTTGACAGTTTATATTTGTACTGGTTGTAATTTATGTAATTGATATCTGAATTCCGCGTAGGTTTAGTCGTAACTCGTTTGACATGGTGTTTATGAGTGCATTACATGTGGATTTCGTAGTTCAGCGAGTCATAAATCAAATTGTTCAGCACCTCATGTGTAGCGAATACACACGGCATCCGTTCAAGAACTCTACAAAACTAGGCCTAGACGATTTGCAAGTTTAATGTCAACCGAGGTATGTTTGATTTGTGTAGACAGCAAATATATTATATAGAAAGGTTAGAAACAGTGTATTGTCAGTCTCATGAAAGACTTTAAACTATAAGAGCAGTCCTCCTGTCTTATGAAATAAAGAGAATCACAGCAGAATCACTCCAGCACCTGTAATATGAAAATGAAGCAAATTAATAATAGGCAATATTATTTATTCCCCAAGACGGGAATCATGGATCAAGGAAACTTAGAATGAATTATTTATTTCACAACGTTCTCGACAATTGCTGAAACAGGTATTAGCGAACATTCTCACCATCTATTTACATGAACACTTCTATTCTTTGTCTCAGTCATTTTAAAGTTAATGTTATGTTTTAACATAATTCACTAAATACACTCGTTAATAGCTACAATTGACAATTATTGGGACTCATATTACAAAGGGAATATGTTTATTAATAGGTACAATTTAGTATTGGAAACGTATATTAATTTACAGGTATTCGATGTACGTCCAACAACATAATATTGTTACTTAGGTCTAATTACAATTACTTTAGAAAGTGGAACATGTGAATTTCGCCCATTTTTTTCACTTTCCTATAAACAAATGAAATTTACACTCAGTTACTCAATGAAATCACATGAGTAAAAATTTTACTCTGCAAAGATGCTCAGAGCAGGGGCTCAGAGTAATTACTTCGTAGTTTTGGGACACAGCCAGAGTAAGTAAAATTTTTGCTCCAAAGGGACAGGCACAGAGGTAATTTTACTTGCAGAGTAATGTTTTGGAACGCCACCCAATATGCAGCACCATGTTTAGTAATACCAAAAAAAGATGGTGTATCAGATTTTTCTCAGATCTCAGCTAAATTACCCAGTTCCACGCACTGAGGATATGTTACTGATTATACAGAACACAAAATTCATTACTAGCTTAGACATGTTTAGCAGATTCTATGCAATACCAGTTAAAAAATAGGATAAACACAAATTAGCTTTCACCATTGACCAGTTAGGATTATTCCAGTATTGTAGAATGCCAATGGGATTATCTAGTAGTCCAAGATATTTCCAAGAATTTGTAGACAGAATGATAGGAGACTTAAGATAGCATTCTGTAGTAGCTTACACAGGCGATTTGTTTGTAATAGGTAACACGTTTGAAGAGCACATTAAAAACTTAGAAAACCTTTTCAGAAGACTGAGAGACTATGGTGCAAAATTAAACCCTAAGAAATGTCATCTTGCGCAACAAGAAATTAGCATACTAGGCCACAAACTTACTCCATTAGGATTAGGACCTGACCCAGAAAAAATAAAAGCTATTCAAGAAATGCCACCACCCATAAATATCAAGCAACTACGCGCATTTTTAGGCTTAACTTCATTTCTTAGAAAATATATTAAAAGCCATTCACAAATAGCTCAGCCCCTCACGCAATTAACAAAGAAAGGCACCTTTTTTTTTTATATATATTTCACAACAGTTCGCTTTTCTGCAGCTAAAACAGGCAATCACAAGCACACCTATATTAGCCCTGTTTCAAGATGACTGGGAAACTATTCTAGTTTGCGATGCATCGAAAACCGCTTTAGGTGGAGCCGTACTGCAACAAGACAAAGATGGCAATAGATATGTTATAGCTTATGGATCTAAAAACTTAGCACAAAATGAACAAAATTGGAGTGCTACCGAGAGAGAATTAGGTGCTGTTCGGTATTTTTGTATTCACTTTAGGCAATATTTATATGGTAGAAACTTCACCATTGAAACAGATCACGCATCACTTAGGTATCTGAATTCCATGGCCGAACACAACAGTCACATTCAATGTTTTGCAACAGCCTTATCAGACTTCCAATTTCAAACAAAAATTGTTTCAGGCAAAACAAATATAATTGCTAACGCATTGTCCCGATTACCACAGCCAAACCAATATCAGTTGCACGAAATAGAAATACACAAACGGATATATGCGAGTATTAAGGTAACACCCTATAGAGAAAGTATATTTGAGGCATTAGCAGCAACAATTTTCAAAGATTTAGATAAAACGGGGGAAGTTCAGAAATTTCTCACTAAACATGTCACTAGTAATTGGCAACACATGAAACAGTTCTCTAAACAAAATAAAAAACTAAAACCCCCCTCTATTGATAATATGTCTGATGAACTTATATTTAGGGCCGCAACAGAGTATTTCCAGGTAGACATAATCATATTTGAGAGTGATAATAGTCAGACTATTAATCACACATTTGAAGAACCTTTTAATGAAATTAAACTATACAGTGAAAAATTAGGTAACATTAATGTTTACTACCCCATTATGCAAAGCAACGATAGTAAACAAATTGATTCGGATAAGGAATTATTTTTATTTCCCTTACAACACCAACCATCTACCTCTTCGCCATTCCAGGGCGAATATGCAAAAGATCCTAATATACAAAAAATAAAGGCTGCACTTTTAAACCCAGATAATGTCCCTGCAGAAGACAGAAAGAAAGCCCGCAGGTATGGTATAACTGGAAATGGGGAAATATACTACAAAATACACACACCAGCAGGGGAAAGACATTTAACAGTTGTGCCTACACATTACATCCCAGAAATTTTGGCTGCATATCATGATGCAACTCTAGGAGGAAAACATTTAGGCGTTTTCAAAACCACACAAAAAATAAAAGAATAATATTATTGGGAAACGATGGATAGTGATATAAAACAATACATTAAAACATGCGAGATATGTCAAAAAACGAAACCATTAATAGGCAACCTCAAGGTCAGTTACAGCCAATCGATCCCCCACCCATTTTCACATGTTAAGCCATTGATTGTAAGGGTCCATTACCAATAACAGAGCGTGGTAATAAGTACATTATTACAGCTCAAGGGCGCCCATCAGGGGGCAGGCAGGGGGGGGCCTGAGCCCCCCCCCTAACAGATGTTCCACAATGTGTTTAGTTTCAAGGGCGCCCATATTATTGATTGTAAGGGGGGAGAATTGAAAGTATAGTTGATTTTCAAAAAAAAAAAAAACCTGCTGAAATAGCACCATTTTGCACCTAGAAATCCAATAAGGGGGATGGGTGAATAGCCAAATGTTAACCCTCACCCTGTCTTGCCCCCCCCCCTTACAATCTATAAGATGGGCGCCCTTATCTACAGAATATGCCACTAGATATGTAGTAGCCAAGGCAGTACCGCGATAGATGCTAAAACATGTGCTAATTTCGTCGAAGACATTATCCTACAATTTGGTTGTCCCACAAAAATTTTGACAGATAGGGCCACGTCTTTCCAAAACAAATTAATTGAGACATTACTCAAACAATTAAATATAAAACAATTAAAGACATCTGACAATCCGCGCTGTAATGGACTGGTTGAGTCGTTTAATAAATCGTTAGGTCAGCAGTTAGCCAGTTATGCTAAGGAAACACCACAGCAATGGGACAAATTTCTCCCATTTATCGTGTTCAATTTGGATACGTCAGTAAACTCATTTTCGAAGTACTCACCATTTTATTTGCTTTATGGTATTAATGCAAGTCAAGCAGCCCAGGTAATTCTAAACAAACCTAATGTTCACCTTCTGGACTGGATACAGAAGTTAGATGAAGCTAGACATCAAGCTCAAAGTAATATTAAAGAATCGCAAAGCCGCCAGGTGCGAAACTTTAATATGCGTTTCCAGCCAGCACGTTTTAATGTCAATGATTACGTCTGGCTAGAAACTAGAAACCACCATAAAGCTTTAGGTTACAAATATAAGGGGCCGTTAAAAATAAGTAAGATAGTTGGACCGAATACGGTTCATATTACATTAAAAATTAGAGTAAAATCCATCACCGATGTTGTAAATACCCGCCGACTCAAGCCGGCGCACCTCCGCTAGAAAATATAAAATTAAACAGTGACATACATACACTGTTAAATATTTTCGTGAATTTCTGGATAATTTTTCGGAAATGTCTGTTTAACCAATGGAAATATTATTTTCTGATATGGTTATACATAATTACGTTTCACTAATTAAACACATGTAAAACGGCAAGAAAAAAAATATCCATACTCATTATAGTGCCTGCGTCATAATAAAGTCTCATAAATATGCGAGTTTCCATACATGGAGCTAGTTACCTTCCGTAAATTAACTGACACTTCTGGAGAAATTTTTACCGGACATTCCGCAAATCGACGAAGAAAATTTTTCACGGTGCATATATTTATAAACACTATTTACTAGTAGTAATAAGACAATTCTGTACTCACCAATATTTTCTTTTCAGGTGCAACATGGTTAGATTGCGCGATTTTCATAATTACCCTAACCCATTCTTACAGGTAACCCGATCTCTGAACCCGACCTACAGACTACACTAGGGAACACTTTGGATAAAATTAAATTATAATTAACTTACTAAACTAGTGTGTTAATTATTTAACAGATCTTGTTTAATTTCAAAACATCAAAAGAGTGTGATTATTGATTTTATCATTTTACTCTATGTACGAATAATTCAAATCGCGGAAATGCTACTCGAAATAAATCTACATCAGCAGAGTTGTAAAAAAAAAAACAGAGAGAGAATAAAATTTTACAGCCTATTCTATTATACAAATCAATTAACGACAGTAATCATCTCATTGCTAAATAATTTATGCAAAACCTTTATTATGTTGACATACGTGATCACATCTGTAGGCACGCACGTGGTCGACTTGTTGACAAATACCCCTCCAATGCGATTCAGGGCTACCAACAACAAAAAAAGAGACACTTACGTGCCAGCACCAGTGCTGTAAACCTTATATTTTTCCCGCCCCTTTCCATATATTGTCGCGGAATTCAGACCGAAACGTTTTCAAACAAAAACCGAACACCTATAACAAACCATAATAGTCACAAAATTATTTTCTGACACCGACCCAACGTAGTCTGTTCCCCTTCCTCTAATCCTACCACGTACATTCAATTAATCTATTTCGCATGACAAGAATCGCCACTCAGATGAACTTCGCTGTGGAGACGTCCAGCTGATAGAAGATCGCGTTATTTCACAGCATTTCTCAAGATTCTCACGTTAACTCTGCATAACTTAACGAACTAGTATGACAGACGATACCGTCTACGCGCGCGTCAACTGTTCAACTGAACGAAAGTTCACCTCCGCAGGCTGCAGTAATGTTTTGCGTGGTATCTGAATGGTAAGAAGATTAACCGGAAGGAGCCTGCAACGGTGCAGTAAACGCCTGCATACCAGCACTCGGAGACGACTGTGTCTCGTTTTTGTGCTCACTTCCAGACGGCTTAGAAACCATCCCCTCTTACTTTCTAGTACGTGCTATACTGGCCAGTTATTCATTTTGCAATTTATGTACAGAATTTTTACAATATAGTCCAACATTCTAATGTTTTATAATCATCAGAATGTAACTGTGGTACCCCACCTTTTGTAAAAAAAATTAATAAATAAAAAAATAAATTATATATAGGGCTATGTACATTTCAGTAACTATTAATGTGCACATACAGCTTTATGAACTCAATTCCTACATTCTTTCAATCTAGAGGAAAAGTATACAGATACCGGCAATTTTAAAAGGATATTTTAACTTTATTTTATTAAAATATTACTGTACTTACAAACTGTGTATTAGTCCTATAGACCTCATATTGACATTTAATTTTTTATTTTCTAATACAATAACAATCCTACTGAATGATGACATTTCTACAATCTGCAATATGTTATGTAAATGTATACTATTACTTCTCGAAGGATGTTTGCCACCTCTTTCTGCTCTTCACTGTATTTTAATAACTTTATGTATGTCTCTTCATAGGACTTGCAGGCAATTCAGAAAATAATTTTGTGTAAATATGGCGTTCAGTGCAAATTGTTTCAATGTACATAATATAACTTGTTCATCAAGAATGTGGACTTACGAAAGTGTGAAAAAGTGAATTACTCAGTGGAACACTCTCGAGTGCTAATTAATAAAAAGGGATCCCTAAAATCAAGTATAGACACTCACGAAACAATTGCGATTAAATTATTTTAATAGACTCTCCATTACATGAGAGAACAAATCATAATTAAGTATAGAATCTGTAAATTATTGCAAACATAGTAATTTCTAGTAATTTCTTCTTGTATATAGTTCAACCCCATCATCTTAAATTTAATTTATTGTATCGTCGGCTACAACTGCCAAAATTGAAACTTCAAAACACATGTACTAGTAAGTAATATTAACTTTCCAATACTGCTAACAATATTCAAACATTTTATTTGTGATAATAGACAAGTTCTTGTACATCTAATCTAGTCACCATTAATTTTTGTAAATTATGAATATTTATGTTATTTTCATATATATATATATATATATATATATATATATATATATATATATATATATATATATATATATATGTGTGTGTGTGTGTGTGTGTGTGTACACTTCCATTGCTAGAACTTTTTCATCTTCTAAATGTGCATAAATTAGTTCAAATAGTAGTGAAAAATTCAAATATTTTCAAGTAGATTTCGTTATAGAAAAAAAAGGTAACAACACGCCATAGTATCCAAATTTCTCACAGCGTATTCAAGCATACCCTACACCCTACCTACAACCATTTCCTGTCTTGACCAGTTAACCCTACAGTTTACCGACGCTATCCAACCCTCCGCCAGGACCGGAGATGTCGAACTATACCATGGCCAACCCCCATCAACTCGTCACCCTCTGTGTTCTCGCTGCTACGCTACATTCTACCCAGTCACCCACCGACAATCTACGAGCCATCCACCCAAGAAGATGAATTTCTTCAACGCTACTTCTACTGCGACTACTTCTTATCACTTCTCCTTATTTCCAATAAAGAACATTTAGTTTCACTCGCCTCCACCTGTCTTGCGTTTCGCCCTTTAATACAGGATGGGATCTTAACACTGTACCAATCTTCTTCTGCAATGTTTCTACATCCACCGTCTCACCTGACGAGAAAGGGACATCTCTCCCGACGTTGTTTTGGGGGTGATGTTACGGTGTCGCAATCCCGCGGCGTCGGTGCTGTTGTGGAAGAGTAGGAGGACGATTGCACAACCCTGCGGCATCGATGGCGTCGCAGGAAGACAGTAAGTGGGTGCTGGGTAATCAACAAGTCACCAAAATGTGGCGGATTGCGGCAACAGTGGTATCCCAGGAATCTGATGACTTGAAGAGTTAAGTAGGTCTTAACACTTACCCAACACCTTGCAAACTCCTGGATTCAGAAGGGATTGCTCCGCCTCTAGGCATAGCTGAGAGCCAATCAGAGGGGAAGATTTAGACAGCCTGGTGGGGGTGCGAAGAATGGTATAGACATCAAGCTAACTACCGGGGGGAGTTGAAGTTGGAGAAGAGAGCCGACGAGATAGTCTTCTGCTCGGATGGCGACCTCACCTAGGGACTCTGGATTCGAGTCTGGGTGCGACCTCTGGCTAGAGAACTAGCTCCAATGGCGGCACGAGCAGTGAGTTCCTGTTGGTTTAGGGAAGGAGAGCGATCCTCTACCTATCTCCTGTCTCACCTTACCCTGACCCTTCCACTCGCCTCTATTTCTGTATTGCTGTTATTTTTTGTTCTCTATTCTAATAAATTCTTGTTACCTTTAATCTCTGGTTTATTTATCTTCCCCTTCCCTGGCTAAACTTTGTAACAACATGTATAAATACACGCTGACCTCTCAGTTTAATTGAACCATGTTCACTGTGGTCAGAGGAAAACTGTGTTTTTAATATTTTAAGGTGACGGTGACGAGGGTGGAGGAGATGGTGATGAGAAAATACTAGCGTGCTTTAAGATCGTTCCCGACTAGGCGCCAGCCGGTTAGCAGAGAACCGGCACTCAGATGTTATGAGTGGAGTTATCTCAGGGTCGTGTGGCCGACGGCCGGCTTCAAAATCTCCTCGTCCTCCGCCGTTCTACTTACTCAGGGGAGTGTTATGGCCCTCCCCACGCTCATATCCAAACACACACAATGCACTCGACAGGGATTTCGAGCACCTGTACATCCATATAAACACTTACGTCACCGGGTTGTAGGGTCCCGTGCCCTGAAACACCGTGAAGCGGCGAAGTCAATAATAACACAGATATATATAGGTAAGGCATTATTATTTACTCACATCGGTCTCCCAGTACAAAACACAATCCTGGCGATGTATGAAACGGATCCGGACCTGGCCCGTCCGGTAGGCGACGCGGTAAAATTCCCACGTGGTGGGAAGTAGATAATTACGGTATGAAAAGCCCCTGGGCACGGAACGAGACGACAGGGTAGAGGGGTTAACCCGGGCACATAAATTACGTTAAATTACTGTTCCAGACAAAGAAAGACAACGACTATTGCAGTGAATGATAAGACAAAAGAGATGCTGGTGCCCGGGCGACCGTAGCCGAACCGCCTCTACACGCCGCCAGTAGTCAACTGCCGAAGCCTTGGCGGGCTCAGGGCGACCTTGCTGCTGAGCGCACCAAAAAAAACTTCGTTCACACAAAAACACTTACAACATATAAACAAAGTACTTGGAAAATTTGTATAAAATTTAGGCTTGATGATTAATGTCCAAAAGGTTGTTTGGAATGTTCATTTTTATGTTTTGAAAATTTTTATTTCAGACAATATTTTACGTTATGTGCATTTAAATTACATTAATAACAGATAATTATTTTAACATTGTTAAATGAAAAATCTAGAGAGCAATGTTATTATAAAGAAAAGCATTTTAACAATTAGAAGTTTTAAAGAATTTACACGGCAGAGGTTGCCGGTTGGACGAGTCCAATATTACGTTAGGCGCAGGGGTGTTTCTACCCGAGTTTGAGGTTAGACCTGACAATTCTTTCCCAGGGGCTGAATTTTGGGGAACAAGGTTACCCCTGGCCTAGGACGTCTCTTTATCACACTACACACGTGTCCCCTTTTCCCTCACTCGCACAGAACACGCGCACTGACACGTCGTGGTTCACAGCGTGTTTGTGGCTTTTAGGCTTGATGGGACGTATTCCCAGCAATTGTCGGAGGTCAAGAGGGTTTGTTTTATGGCTGGACATTGTGTTTGACTGCGGGGGTGGCGTGGGACGCCGTGGCCTCTTGGGACCACGCTGCCGGGCACTTTCCCATATGCGCCCGCAGTACTGGTATCCAGGTGTGTTCCTGCACGCGTGGTGCACACGACGGGCTGTTCCGAGGGCATGCGGCTTGGTACGCGTCAAAGGGGTACGATCCCCTTTAAGTTGTAATGGAATTTGCTCATGTGAATATAGGAATAAATGTTGTGTTATATAAGGGCATTGAGGATAGTAGTAGTGAGTAGTTAGCTTAAAACTTATCCTCCTGATTTGCAAGTATGAAAGTTGAGATTATGTTCTGCCTAGTGTTTGAGAGCTTGTTTGTGACAGAGCCGGCCCTTATGACAGGTGAATTCACCTAAGGCAGAAGGGGAGCCAGTAGGGTGGAGCGGTGCACTATATTTCTTGATCAGTTAGATCGAGTGGAATGCCATACATAAGTCCTTGCTTCTGTGTCAAAGTAACTGGTATATGACCTGTGAGGTTCTGTTTACTGAGGTGGTCTTGCAAAATAAGAGCATTGGTTGCTTTTGCTGATTCCATAGTCAGTTAGGACCTGCGCGATTTATTTCAATAATATCACTAGTTATGCTATGGTGTTACTTCCTTACTGAAACAGAGTGTAGATTTCTAATGTTTTTAATTTTCTATCTACAAAAACAAAGTAGGTTCCTAGGCCTAGTCGGCTGTTCAGTCTCGCTAATGGTATCTTCTTTACCTGTCGTATCTGATTGTCCTTTTCATTACTAGAATATTCTTGTGACTGATATTCAGTAACAGGTGTAATGATGTTGTTTATCTGGTCTTTGCCCATTGTGGACTCAATTACCTCCATTTTGGAGAGTGATTTAAGCTGCTCAGGGTTGATTTCCAGATGCTTACCTACTTAGATAATTTACCTGTAGTTGTTGAAGGCAGAGTTCAACAGGTCAAACACCGATATATAAACATCGAAAAAAGATAAAGTTCAGTTACTGGGTCTCGCCTAAACACTGTAATTCCATATGTCCTTCCTCACTGAAAGCCAGAGCAAAACTCTCTGGTTAAAATACGACTATGAATAAGGGGCAATATGTTTTCTTATGTGAGAACTTGGCACAGGGAACATTTCTGCCACTAGTTTCGCTTCAGTTGTTAATGGACCAGATAAATACGAAACTGTAGTAAAATGAAATTGAAATAATATTTGGAAATAATAGATGTAAATTAATTTTATTTTAAAGTAAAAAGAAACCGATTTAACATTTTAAATTATCAACTTAATGTACCAAACTTAAAATTCAGGAAAGATCTGATTGGTCGGTTTAGTGCACTACCGATACCAGTGCTCAAGCAGCAGAAATTTTCCCTGTGATAATAATACTGATCTTTCTAATGGCCATATTAAACCTACCAGGCATTTATAAAGGCCGCCATACAAGCTGTTATAATGGCTGCTATACAGGCTAGTCAGGCATATTGCTATTACAAGATGCTAGCAAATGCTATCTAGCATCACTGGAGGGAAGGGATGTTGATGCGCGTGAAAATGGCCGACACTCGAGCAACTCCAGCTGAATATGTTATTTTTTATGAGAAATAAATTATATGGGAATTGTATTTTTATGCGGAATGAAACTTTGTGGCAGTATCAATAACGTAATGCACATATAAATACTGCATCGTCGATAATAACACAATAAATACAGTTTTAAAAATACTAGAGACGATTGTACGGTAACTAAAATAATTAACTCGCAAACAAGCTGTGTCAGGTGGTCCAGTGGTGTCCGACTGCTTGGTTCAGTGATTAGCGCTCCTGGCTGCTGAGTCAAGTGTCCCGGGTTCGATTCCCGGCTGGGGAGGTGACGTTTACAGTCACTTCCTCTGGTTCAGTACTGGGTGTTTGTGTTTATCTTGTGTAGGTGCGGGGGGAACATTTGGTGCAGTGGCGAGGCGATAGCCTTGCCATTGTACCGAATATTTTTTCAAATATAACAAAAAAAAAAAAAAAAGTGATAGCCCTGCTCCACAGTGAAAATTTATTTTTGGTTCGGGGTTCAAATCCCGGCCAGTCAAATAACTTTTTTTTTTAAACTTATTTATGCTATATATTTCTGTTTCATATTAACTTACGTGTTCGTCAAAGGTATTTTATTTCTATCATACCTGCATATAAATACAATATCAGTAAACTGCTTTTATGGTCAGGCAATGTGAACCAGTCATTTGCTAACTGTGACACAAACATCCTTAATCTGTATTTTTAACTATTATTTTATTGTAATAGCTGGCGATTTCGTGTTATGACATTATAGAAACTGGCGTGACATTTTTGGCATCTGTAAATCTGTAAATACTGTACCTATAGAGCAGCACACTATTTAACATAATTTTCTATACACATACCTCACGAATTTTAAAGATTCGTCGTTTCTTGTTTTAAAAAATATATTACTTTCATTTATTTACTTCAAACGTACTAAAATTATCAATGTGAAAATAAAAAAGCTTAAGAAAATTTTTTACTGTTTGTCGGTCCATGATTATGTCTACATAACATTTATTTATTCAAGAAAAATATACAATTTGCACTCAATGTTAATACACAAAAGACGCTGCCGAGTTTCCAACCTATGCAGCTCAAAAACGTCACTGCCAAGACACTCTGACCAAACACCAAAATGACCACGGAAAATTAGTACAGTTATAACTGTATAACAACTCAAATTTACTTGCTCTTAAAATTATTATTGATCATTTTAAGTTTTGGGAATGAGTTGAAACATGACTTGAAATAAACACGTGTCACTGGAGTTAAAATTGATCTGGTTTTAAAGTCGCTAGTGTGTTAAAGTTTGAAACTCATGTACGCAATATTGAGCTATGATGACGACTCACATTTGGCTTGGCTTCCTTGCAATATTTCATGCAGTTGTCACATGGAACGCTCCACATTCTATTGCTGCAACATGATTGGTCTGTTACGAAAGCCGGTACAGGACATGGGACGGAAAATAGCACCGGTTCTATTACCAAACCTGGTATGAAAACCAAGATGTCTGCCATGACGGCCGGTATAGCACCTGTTATGGCAGATCTTGTACAAGCTAGTACGGAATCGGAAATGGATGTGACTGACATGTCGTCCGACGAAGATGTATGTTTACGTCCCGAATGTAAAATACATGTTGAAAATTGTGACTCGTCACAGCAGTGCGACGGTTTTTGCAAAAAATGGTATCATGGAAGTTGTGTTGATATAAATACAGAAGATTATGGACATATACAAGAGTTGGGAGATAAAGTGAAATCGTTTTGTAGTGTGTGTGAATTAAAGGTTTGTCAAATTGTGGCAAAGGTACCAATTGTCGAGGATTATATAAATTTAAATACTGTTATTTCTAATCTGGTTGATTTGGTGAAGGAACTCGTGAATGACAACATACATATAAAAAAGAAAATTGAAGATTCTACCTTAGCAAACTAAGGTTATGCAATTAAATTATTAACCTTAAAGAAGAGTTTAGCAACAAGATACAATCAATTAACGGTGTAAGTGTCCATGACCCTGTAAAATCGACTTTAGTGAGTAGTGTGAACTCATCAATGTAAAGTGACGATACAGAAGATAGCTCGCATGTACAAATACCAGATGTAAATACAGGTACAAACCCAATAAAGGAAGCCTTTGTTCCAACAAAGACATTTTCAGCAGTGTTTGAAGAAGGAAATGTAGAGAAAAGTGGACTAAAGACTATTATTTATACTAGTAGAAGAAACCAACCAAGGAAGCAGGATCTAAATGGCACCAGTCTAAGGCCAATCTTAAAACATGGAAATGTGACTGTGAACATGAAAAACAAAAATGAACCTAGTATTGATAGGGAAGGGATTAGTGATAGTGACGTGTGCAAAGAAACTTAATTGGATTTTCATCTCAAGACTAAGTCCACAAGTTTAAAAAGAAGACATAAACAACTACTTAGATAGTAATGGAATAACTGAGTATCCACGTGGTGATGTAGTATCCTTACAAGTAATTTAAGATTGGTGTTTTAGATAGTTGTAAAGAAAAATTTTAGATCCTGAATTTTGGGTTGAAGGAATATTAGTAAAGGAATATGTTCAAAGAAAAAATAAACATTCATAATTTACATAATGCTTCCACTGGGTACTTTTTAGTAAAGACTTGAGGTCGGTTCCGTGTGAAGTTAAATCAAACCCACCTCTTAATGATTCTCTGAGTACAAGTAAACCAAATACTTTAGTTAGAATGTCCAAGGTTTGATTTGCAAATTGGTTATTGTTATTGAAATGGTATACAACAGTAATGTTCATATTCTCTGTGTGGTAGAACATTGGTTAACCAGTTATGAGCTATCAATGTTAATGATAAAGAATTGCTATTTGGCTGCCTCTTACTGTAAGACCACCAATACACATGGTGGTTCTGCAATATTTTTGTATAATGATTTCGAGTGTAAGGCCTTAAGAATTATTGATAATTATGTCCCCCTCTGGAATTTGAAGTATGTGGGGTAAATATAGTCAAACATAAAATTATACTTATTAATGTTTATAGAGTTCCTCATATCAGTCAATCAACGATCAAAATATTTTTATCCAAACTATATCAACTTTTATATGAAGTGTTTGATGCTCACCATTCTTATACTATTGTGATGGTAGGTGATTATAATATAGATATTATTTCTAGTGCAAATTATTCTACTGTAAAATTATTTGGTATGAAACCTATAATTACACAAATAACAAGGCCTGCTAAGGACCTTAGTCAAGAAACTTGTATTGAGTGATGTTAAAATAGATACACATATGTGTCATATGTGTTATCTTATACAATATTTTTAATGTGTTATATCTGGATGTATTAAGATATTTGAACTCCACTTGACTGGTAAACTATTATATATTAACAATATGCGTATCTCGCACTAAATGTATTATTTGAATTTTACAGGCTTCATACCCTAATATTTGTTATACAAACTTGTAATAGGGTTATACGGAGTGTATAAAGAAATGAAATGATATGATAATTTTTTTACTAATATCCATATTGACCATATACGAGCCAAGGTATTACCTGCATTGTACACTGATCATTATCCCATTCTCATGAAGATTACTCTTGTTAATGTAGAGCCTGATAAAGGCAAACAGATCTTACTGCGATCTATTAGTAAAGTTGGATATATTTATTTTATGCATTTGTTAAGTAGTTTTAATTGGTTATTTATAAAAAAAAATAGTTGATTTGCAAGATGTAGCAAACTCATTTATGTATGCATTTATAACGATGGTAAATTATGCTTATCCTTCTACTCCTAAGATGGAGATTAGTAGTAAGAAAAAAGGTAAACGTCCATTGCAGTGTAGTGTACTTGTACAGTTCAAGGAAACTTGTCTTATTTACTATAATTTATGTATTGCACTGGCAAGTACAATGAAATTAAAAATCTTTGTAGAGATAAATTGCAATTTTTTAAAACCAAATATTATTCAGATTTAATTTGTACTTTTTCCAGTAAATCTAAAACAATATGGAATATTATTAAGGACATATCAAATGTGAATACTAAATCAAACAATGCCAATCCCAAAACAGCATTAACATCAGAAGGTTTTAATACACTGTTGTTGACAAGGTTACTGATGTACTCTCAAATATTCAAAATGGTAGTAATGACTTCATGACATTTCTGGAATTACAGAGGACACCAAATAATACATTTAAATTTTCAACAGTTACAGTGGAAGATGTATTCTTGGTTATTAACAGTTAAAAAAACAGCAAAACCTTTTATGTCCATGGCTTAAAGGCTGAAATTATAAAACAAGCTTCAAAATTCATTTGTGAACCTTTGTCTTAATGTTATTAACAAGTGTATACAAGCTAATATTTTCCCAACTGAGTTTAAGTACTCTAAAGTGGTACCTGTGTATAAGAAGGCCTGTAAACATGATTATACCAATTATCGGCCTATCAGTATTATTAGTACACTAAGTTATTTGAGGCTTTACTTAATCTTCAGATGACAAACTATTATGAAGCAAATTATATTTTTAGTAAATGTCAGTATGACTTCAGATCAAAACATAGTACAATTGATGCAGTTTTAGGATTCTATCATAGATGTTCTATGGACTCGAAAAAGGGTTTTGGGTAGGTGGTAGATTCTATGATTTCTCAAAGGTTTTTGACACTGTGCAACATGATGTTCTTTTACAAAAGCTTTCTTATCATGGATTTAATTATTATAGTGTTTGTGTTATAAAGTCGTATCTAGAAGATCGTAAGATCGTTTTCAAGCTGTTTGTTTTAATGGAGAAATGTCAAAATTGACATTGGTTAGGCATGGTGTACCATAGGGGTCGGTCTTTGGACCGCTTCCTTTTATAATTTTTATAATAAGGATCTACCCATTGTAACTGTCATGCCAGGAGATGACAGTAAGAACTTGCCTACTTTTTATTTCTCCACTAACTTCCACAGAAAAGAAACAGTAGAATGTCATAATTTGTACTGTCTATAACATGCCTTCTCAATAGGCGGCCCGTGGGCCAGATGCGGCCCACAGAGAGATTTCTACTGATCGGCCATCAAAATGTCAGAAATCAGCGAAAATGTTTTGTTTTAATAATTTAAAGGCTATTTCTTAATAGTTATAGTTAGGTCAATTTAATCTCTGCACATAACAATGATTTATGTTAGACTAACATTTAGTTCAATTAAATGATTCCGTACAATGCCTATAAATATTGACTGCATTTTTTATTACTTTTGGCCACCGAGTGTTTTTGGTAGTTACAAAATTGAAGCAAGTGGCCCGAAGGTACATTTAATTGAGAAGTCCTGGTTTATAATGTTCTTGTGCATGATTAAATTGGTGTTGTACCTACAGTCAAGAAACTATAAAATGCTTTAGAGGTAGTCTAATACATACAGCGTAAATTGTATTATTTTCTGAAGTAAACAGTGCTAAACCACATGAGACATAGGTCGGTTTCAAGAAATATTATTACTGATTATCTAGGTGTATAGTGGAGCCTATATACACTCCACCAATGCTTTTGAAGCAAAAGCAGAAGCTCCAATTTTGGTTTTCAGTTTTGTGTTAGGAGAAAAATGTCAGTATATAAGTTATTAATGTGTGTCTCATATTAAGTAATATACAGTATGTACCCTTATGTAGCTATTGGCCGTGTTCCATTACTGCTGAAGTCACCGAGATTACTGAGTTTACTGGCAGTAGTATCGGGACAGTTTAGTGTTAGTGTAAATCATGTTTGTCTCAGCGAGAATAGTTTCGGAACGATCGGCAATACAGTAATAAAAGTGGTTGTAAATATAAACAATAAATTGAATCAATTGATGTAAGAGAACCAATTTGGCTTGAAGCACAATTTATTAAATCGTATTATACCCAAAAACGCGGGTAGTTTTCGAGTGCATGGTCGTTATAACTTCTTCTATTAATAAGTATACATACTTAAATACACGTATATATATATTGTTACATTGACCTTGTATTACTTTTGTTAGATTGCTGTGCATGTCCCACAGCCACAAAAATCCTGTAATTATATCACCCAACCTTCGTAACATCCATAAGTTCTACATTCATTTTTAAAACTTCCGCCATCACTTATTTCACTGACACTACACAACCTCTGCAGCT
>PNEQ01129481.1:0-35829 GCA_003012365.1 Medauroidea extradentata
ACCTGCCCACACCACCGCCCATCCCCGAGAAGATCCTTGAGGCACTCGCCTACAATGCCGCACACCCCGAGGAGGACAACCTCAAGAGGAAGTAGATGACGACCCCGCCACCGCCCCTCTACACCCTCTCCTAGCGGCTACCGTCCAGGGGCTGCGATTACTGTGCCTCGCCCTACACACTGTACATATTATGTAAATTCTTTTGTACTCGCTCAATAAATGGCAACATCATTCTTAATATAGTGTGTTAACATTATGTTTGTAAACCAAATATTACTTTCATCTAGTATAGCTAAACCGTCGTTTAGTTTTATTTCACATACTATAGACTGGTACCTATGTAAATCCTTAAAACGTTTATCAAATGTTGCATTAATGTTACTGTCAGCATAGAGAATCTAGAAAGCAACCACTACTACAAAAGAAATATCTTTGTTCTATTTCTGGTCAAATATTTTGCAAGATAGGCACATTTCTTTAACATAATCTCTTGTGCGAAATTTCAAAAATACAGTGTCCAAACTACTTCACAAGAAACATATTGAACAATAAACACGTTTCTTCACAAAATTGGCTTATAGAATTTTAAAATTTTTGAATTATTTTCTATCAACAGTAAAATGCTCGGATATATTGATAAATGTTTTTAAAATTAACTTACGCCTATGTACCACATACTTTTACATGCGGTGGTAAAACGAATGTTGTAGACATGCAATGAGCATATATAGTTAACAATTTAACTTTTTTGAGATTTCAGTTTTTAATATCAGTGAAGGATTTAAAACAGGAATTGTTTTCAAATTGCTTATATTTCGAAAAGCACCAAGGTTTTATGAATGTTTAAGATTCGTGAACATCCTGTAGAGGCACTCTTATTTGAGCATAATGGTAATAGCAGATGTACGTAGCGCAGGAGTTTTCTTTACATATTTATGATTCTCCTTATGTTCGATATTTGCGATTCACCATGGTGCAGTTCTTTCATGACATCCGACTTTCACACATGGGTCTGGAAAAGTTGTCGGAGCAAGATACCTACAAATGTTACAATTTTTTGTTAACAACTTTAAAGTAGCTTACTTGTACAGTTTTTTATCAAATTAACTAGTTAAATGTATAGTGGAATAATTTCCTGAAGTAAATAGTGTTTGATTATTATGTGTAGCCGCCCGCAACCAATATTCATTTTTTTTCTTTGCTGTCATAACTAAATTAAATAATTCAGCCACAGAAGACCAGAAAAATTTTAGGATTTTATTCTAAGCTCTTACAATGAACCTGAGTGACTTGAGACACATTGTGTTAGTGCGAACGTTTGGGGCGATTTGTGGGAGGACTTGAAACACGTGCAGTTACTTGCGACATGTATGGTGACTTGTCACATGTGGGATGACTTGTGACATGTGGGGTATCTTGTGACATGTGGGATGACTTGTGACATGTGGGGTGACTTGTGACATGTGGAGTGACTTGTGACATGTGGGGTGACTTGTGACATGTGGGGTGACTTGTGACATGTGGAGTGACTTGTGAAATGTGCAGTAGTGGGACATGTGAGGTGATTTGAGGCATGAGGGGTGACTTGGGAAACTTTAGCAGCAATATGAACTTTCTAAGTCAACTGTGAGTAAAAATTGAAGTAATATCGCGAAGGATGTCGTATGAAATTTATTGCACAATTATCTTTTTGGTAGGTGGTGTCATATATAAAAAAATTTGAATTATCCCAGGTCACCTCCTTGTACAGTGGTAATGTGTTGTAAAATTATTGATACAGAGTATGTAAAGAAAGCGTTATAATGAAAAAGCTGTAAAATACAAAATGTAAGTGCAAGATTACGGTTTAGAGATATCAACTGGCTGGAGCTGTTTTGTGCGCTGGAAGTTCAGTTGCGAAAGAGCGATCTTGACGCGTTTATCAAACGCTGTATTGCCACTACATACTAAGCACAAGCTATCTGCCGAATGGTATTTTCAATGAAGTTTGAAGCGGTGACTATATAATTGGATTGATTCTACGGCTGTTTCAGAATTAATGCACTGTTATGATTAATATTTGGATTAATTCTTTAGTATGCCTTGATGTACGGTAGTATGTAAATGATGTTTATATTTTTTTGATGGCGTCAAAACCACATTTCTAATGAGAGTGATATTTAACATTGACATTCCAAACTCGTCTGAAGTTCATTTATTTCCGTACATTGTCACAATGGGTACAAGTGAATTTCTTGAAAAAACATTTCCCGTCATATTGCAACACATGGAGCACATGGCAAGTGGCGCCTTTAAGGAGGTCACCTATCCAGGCCAGCGAGATGTGCACAGAGCTTCGGTAAATAAACTTTTAGTCGAAAACCTGCATAACATACATAAGTAGCGTATGTTGTATAATATCATTCAAAGAACATTACAATTTTATATCCATATTCCAGGTGTTCGCATATAATATTTGAAGCCTATGTTCTCGTGATCGAAAATGGTTTTTGCGGTCCTTTTTTTTTTTTTTTTTTTTTGGTATGATCTCATTTGCGTAGAATCATTGAAAGGAACGTATAATTTCATACAGCTGACATTTGTCTGTAATATTATGATTAAAATTGGTATTGTCATCTTCAAAGCCACGTAGAAGCGATCTATCGGTGATAATACTGCATGCAAGTTCAGTAACTTACGCATAAAGGCTAGGATGAGATATGTTGCACGTACCTATGTCGCCCTAGCGCTTCTGCGCTTCTAAGCCTCAGGTGAGCACTGAAAAAAAACCTTATTGATCATCACAAAATATTTTGTCATTATGAATCTTACCAAAATTTTTAGTGGTGAAAACAAAAATAATTTGCTGTCCCTAATAAAGTTTAGCAGTGTCTACCACTACAAAAAATTTTGGCGAGGTCCATATTAACAAATTTTTTGTGGCCAACACAAAACTATTTTTTTTTCTGTGCGCGAAATACGTCCACCGAGATGCCACTTAACGACCAGAACTTTCGGTTCAAGTTGCTTTCGTTGGCTTTTATTACATATAGGTATAGGATACATTAGTAGATTTCGTTTGGGTTATTGCATAAAACAATTCCGAATTTCCATCGAGCATAAAATGCAGATGAGGTACTGTCGAGCACTGTCAAGTACGGTAGGGAAATATATTCTCCAGTTGAAATGACTATACAAAACAAAGTTTATTTCATTCTTTATACTGACTGGAAGTGACTAGTTTTTCCTTTAGGGGGCACTTAACCGAAATTGTTTACTGTTTTAAACATTTTTATATTTCTACGAGATATGGTTTGATTTCTAAACATACACTGTGGCTGTTTTCTATGGTAAAGAAAATTTGTTAGCTTCCGTAGTTCTTTTGTACGAAATAGCACATCGAAGTTCAAATTTGCATAAAATAGTTTTATGATTCAAAGGAAAACCAAAAGACTTACCGAACTGAAAAAATTCACGCTGAATAACGATGCTATAGGTTACAAGGTTTCCTACATAACAACAAAAATAATATTAAAATTTTGTGTTTAAAACATTTGAAATATGAAATCAAAACTTAAGAATTTTTTAAAAATACAAAAGTACATTATTTTTTTGTTTTAAATATGAGACCTTGTAGCCCACATCTTAATTATTCCGTGTGAATTTTTCCAGTTCGGCAAGTCAGTTGGTTTTCCTTTAAAGCATGAAACCATTTATGCAAATGTAGACTTTGACATTCCGTTATAAAAAAAACTATGAATATCAAAAATGTTTCATTACAGTATGATATGGTCGAAATATGTCTACAAAACAAACCATATCTCGTACAAATATAACAATGTTTGAAGCAATAAATATTTTTCGTCAAGCGCCCCCAGTAAGATATAATTTTACATAATTATTTTCGTGTTTTTAATACGGCTACTTGGTTTTTAATGTTATAGATAAGTGCAATCCATACATTAGAATAACTCTTTCATAATGATCTAGGTCTAATAGGAAATTTTCATACATGTTTCTGAAACATCTGTCCCAATTTTGCCAGGGTATTGCTGACGTGAAAAGAAGAGACCTGTTATGCGACACCCTTGGCCCAGCACAAATATTAAAGACTGTGGAAGCTGTTTAAGGGTTAAGTTCATTTGTGGGATATTATGAAAAGTACTTATGTTAGAGGGACACAATGTGGTATGTGAAGTACGTAAACCTAAGCCTGTGATAAAAGAGAGTTATGGTGCGCCATACGCATCCCCATCGTGAAAAAAATGATTTGCACCTGTTGTTGCTTGTGACGACGGAAAAGCGATGTTTCATACCGTATTATTAATATGTGTTCTTGTAATTATACAAACATGCATTATTGTTGCAACTTTCTAGTACCCACCGCTAAGCACACTTGAAGGTAACAGTTGTAGCTACGATGACCTGGTGGGTAGGCAACTCTTCCTGCACCCACACGTGAACACGTGTAATTCTCAAACTCCTTCTTTTAAGAGAATGTCTAGCCATGGATTTATCAAATACCTTCTTTGTACGTAAGCAGTGCCCTGTTACTGTTTGAGCACATGTTTCTGCAATATATTTTATATGGGTAATGTTCATCAATCTTCTACTAGAGTTTCTTTTATAATTTAAATATTTCGCTGTTTATGCATGTATAATTTTTTTCAACCACATAAAATGAATTGAATATGAAATATAGCTCTAGCAAAACCATTTATCTAATCAGAGTGTCTAGTAATGCAAAGAAATGGTTAATGATTACGCTACAACTAAACATAAGTCTCAACAATTCATTTTCTTCCCCGGCTTGAGCGCTGTTTTATGGTTCTTTAAACAACTACTAACGAAGGACCATTTTTATTACTTGTAGTGTTGCATGTTAGAATTGTTTCGACGCACAGCTGGTTTTCCGCTATACGCAACGTACTGTTTTTTTTCTAACGAGGCACTCGCTGTGCATGGTGACCGTGCATTTCTCGTTCATGATAATAACTGAACGTAGTTATGCAATAGTGAACCAAGTGCAATTAAAAAACACGGTAGTTGATTTCCTATTGTATAACTATGTCCAGTTACGGTCTGATGAAGAATTCTCATCTTGATTACTTTCAATACAGAAAGAAGAAACTTTGCACAATATAACATTGCTTAATTAAAGGCACCGCCTACCCGCGCGTGAGTGGCTCAATAGCGACGGAGCAGTAAGGTCGACCTTGAAGCATGTATCAAATGCGCGTCGCCTCAACGAGCCAAGCTCTGAACTAGCGCGCAAGGTTCCCGCCGAACGGTTTTTACTATGGGACACTAAGCGGTGACCATATAATTTTATTGGTTTAAAGTCTGCAACTAAGTTCAGTGAAGGTCGCAATTTGAGTATCACATACATCCTGTTAGTACATGTTTAAGTACGGTGGCCTGAAAACGCCGTTTATAGCCATGTTGGAGGGCTTAAAAAAGTGTTTTTAATGAGCATGGCGTCTTAACAATGAGGTTCGGAACTTGTCAGAAGTTTGTTTTCTTTTCGCACGTTGGTACAATGGGCACATGTGAATTAGTTTCGTAGAATAAACCTGTTTACGAACACACTGCTACGCATTTAAAGCGTGAGGTAGGCGGCCGTCTTAAACAAAAATGATAAAAGTTCCCATGTGATTTTTTTTTTTAAAGATTTATTTTAATACTCTACGTAAAGTGATAGTATTGCAGAGGTGCACTAACACTTAAAAGCTGTCCTGAGATGTATATCAACTGGGCGGAGCTGGAATGAAGGGGTGGGGGAAACATTAGATCCCTCCATCCCTCCAATTAACTCTTTGAAAATAGCTGACAAGATGCGTCGCCCATTACGGTTCCACAGGCGAAAATCATAGTTGACCACGCCGGGAATATAATTCGTATCGTTTTGGTGGTACGCGAGTGCCCTAACTGTTGCGCCAACTGAGGCTCTGCGTTAGGGTCAAGAACATCTGTTTGCGATTTTGTATCATTATTTATTGGCATTCTATATGCAAGAAATAATTTAGAAAAGGCCAAGGGAAATATTAATGTAATGTAATCAAATATTTGTCTATAGCATTCAAATATAAAAACTCTAATTAATATAATATGTTGTTGCATAAAAATAATTATAATGGTAAAATTTCTAAAAAAAATCCCGTCAACAAAATTAATCTAAATTAACTTTAGAAACCTGCTAATAGGAAAATAGCAAAACTTCTTTTTTTGACCAAAAATTTATGCATTATTCTCACCGATAAAATTACGTGTGACATGATTTAATGTTGGCAGATTCTGTACAGCATGACTCTAAAATCACATATGAGTCAAGCAGAAATAATTACAGAAGTAATTACTTACCTAACACATTTTGCAGCATAATTGATAGTAAAATATTTGCTTAAAAATTAAAGCACAAGAAAATAGATGTATGACTTAAAGAAATGTAAGAAAAGTATTTTTAACTGAATATGTGGAAGATCCTGTGTCTTCGTTGTGCTGATTACTGCACCAGTTGATACTGACAATAAAGCTGGCGAAGCGAGCATTGTTCTGGCCGGTGTTGATAAGATTACTTGGAAATGTGGTGATTCTGTTCAGATGAAAGGAGCCTTAAATAAGTCAATCCACAGTGGTTTAAGATAAGCTTACAAAATCATGATGTAGTTGACATTCGAGTTGATCCCACTCATACACAGTCGAGGTCATATCAAGGAACTACAATTGCTACTACTCACATTTTTGTCATGTATAGCCGAGCACTCTCCTGTAAAAGGAATCTACCTGGGTCCAGGAATAAGCAATGAGGTTGCAGGATGGCATTGATCCACTACACTACTAGATGTGAACTAAAGAAATTCTCAATGGAATAACACACAAACACAGCTGTGAGATTCTCCGCAACACTGACAGAAACTGACCATCATCCATTGTGTCACCGTGTTCACATGCGATGGTCATCTGTGGTACCGCACGACCGATATTTACTACACAACATTCAACAACACTTGACATTAATAATTACATCTTTGTTACAGCACCATAATAAAGGCAAAAATCTCTGTTATTTGACGTATGGGAGATTAATATACACTATTTAAATCATAGACGAAACCTAGTCACCGATTCTTTTGGTGGGCTGGCCGGTGATTGCTTAGAGATTGTTTTTGGGTAGCAGGCTTAGATTGCACAGGATTGCCTAAATCTTGGCCTACTGTAGTAAGATCATCCTTTGGTGTATTTAGTAACCAGAAACATTGTAACATATATAAGTGTCATTAAGTTATACTTGTTACAACATCGGAGCACTTGACTTAATGCCCTAGATTCATGGTTGTTGTAAGCACGGACGCAGCCAAAGAGCATCAGTGAAGTGCAGACTTCCTCCTTCTCTTATCTTACGGAAACTGTTTAAGTATCACCTTTTGGCACCTTAATAGCCAATCTCCCCTCCCCTAATACAAATCTTGGCTACGGGCTGGTTGTAGGGTACTCTCACTCAAACTCTCCACTCACACGCTGCTTGTCTGTATCAAATTCATCCAAGCACTGATGTATAAATTGAATTGTTTTTTTTATTTCTGAAAGGTCGCCATGGATGAGTAAATGCTCAGGGAACTCATAAACAGCATCTTTACTCATTAGACAATCCTGTTTTCCAGTCAGCCTGAAAAATGATAGAAGGAATATGAGTTGAGAGTGGAGCAGTGACGTATTGAAGCAACGCGACGGTTCGGAGATCACTGAGAAAACACGTGTGCACACTGGATTGTCCAGTACGTTTTTAACATGCGGAAATTGGGCACGACCCTTCAGGAAAAATCTAGCACGGGCCATAATGGTAACAAGAGAGTATTCTGATCCCATGCACTAAAAGTCACTGGCAGAACCCTCCATGCTCCTCTTTGTAACAATGCAGGCCCACACACAGGATGTCTCTAAGTTCGATCGACAAATTTTGGAAGGTTAATCCTCATGAAAAAATAAGCAGAAAACTTACAGGGCACTTAGTACCTATACTTAGTATTAAATCCTTGAAAAATGAATTTAAAAATTGTATTTTGTTAAAATCAATAAGAACGGCTGAGAGTTAAATTACAATTTTGTAGGTGATATTGAGTGTTATTTATATTTTTAACCTGCAAAAATTAAATGATCAAACCTTTCCTTTTCATGAAAATAATAAGGGTGGCCACCCTCATATTGAATAAAATTATTGTCACGGTAACAGTTGTGTGCATTTTTCTTGTAAACGGGATATTCTAGAAGCTTGGACCTTTTTTTCTTTCTTACGATGTACTGCACGAATAGACTACATGGATTGTTCACAAAACCTGACAGCAAAATAATTTTGTTCAGTATGAGATTGGCCATCTACAGAATTGTAATTTAACTCTTAGATGTTTTTGGTATTTTGACGAAATATAGCTTTTAAATTCAAATTTCAAATTCATATTGCTCCATTAATACTAAGTTTAGGCTCTAGGTGTCCCGTATGTTTTCTGCTTATTTTTTCATGAGAATATACCTGCCAAAGTTTTTAGTCAAATTTTGCTATTTATATATATATATATATATATACACATACATGGGGAACGAGACATGCTTCCGCAGACATCTTTTTAACTCCTTACTTAGGATTATACATGTGCCCTCAAGACTAATACTGACAGACAAGTAAATGTAATAAAATAAGTGAATAAGTTGCTTGTGTGTTCAACATTGTGTGATTAACAAACACGACACGTGCTTGTCATCTAGATAGCGATGAATTTATGCTGCGCAACCTCTGATATTAAAATTTAAATGTCTGTACTGTTTCTCATATTATGAATTTTTATTTATTGTGGGAATATTTAACGTTATTACAGTACCAAAACAGAAATAAACATATCTGCTAATGCCGACATGTTAGAACAGGCATTGTCTGTTTACCTTGTATTTGTACAAAAAATTTAATGGAAAATAGGAACGTCCTTATATATACGGCGCCAAGTTGCCATATAAGATTTAATGTACTAGTAACTAGCATTGTCAGCAACCGTTTTCATTTGGGATATACACGTCATTTAACATCTTCTTGTTCAAGAAAGATTCCCAACTGTGCCAGGCATTGCATAAAGGAAACGTTTGCACAAAATTACCCTCAAAGTTAGTTTGTTATTTGATGTGAACGTACTGACAGTATAGAATAGTTTTCTTTCGCAACTTTCTAATAAAAATTAATGTTTTAATAATTAAGCCGATAAAATTTCAACACATAGTCTATTTTAGTGTTTATATCAGCAAATGTCAATTCGAGCACAAATCTTACCAACTTACCAACTGTGATTATTTTTCAAGAATAACACTAGTTACTTCCAACAATAAATTTAAACAGCTACCCTAAATCACAGAATCATCAATGAAATATCTGTAACTCACTACACCTCTGTGGCATCTTAAAATTACTGATAATCCCAAATAATGTGTAAACAATGTGTAATATGTATACATTGACTTTTATTCACACATTCGACTGACTGTGTGTGATGCTTTGCTTGTTCGTTACAGCATACACAAGTTATGCTAAATAGTGTTAACACCTGCGTTTGGTCATTCAAAGTGTTACAAATCATTGACGCTTAAGTCATTTACACATGTAGAAATTTTATCCAACACTGCAAAATCGTTCAAAATTTTGACTTTTCTCCTGGGTAATTTAATATTTATTTTATTAAATGAATGTACAATACCTACATATAATTGTTAATTATTGTAATGTATGTATCCATTAATCAGAAAAAAGCTCCTGATAATAAGAGGCAGCAGCATATCCCAAACCTTTCATTCCAAAACATTAATGCTAAAGTAGTGCGTGTTTAAACACGTATGACTGGTAAATTATTATGCTGCACATTTAAACTGTCAGCAGAATAATCTCTATTATTCCGTATCATGCTTCATTTCTTATTGGCCGGGTCAAATGTCAAGATCAAGTCAACTTGTGCCCGCAATAAATTACTGTTTGTACACATGATATTTTCTTTCGCTCAGAACTATATATTTTTGAAGGCGAGTTTAATTTTACCACAGTTCAATTTAAAAAAAACACACTATGGCGTGCCATTACGAATGAATATACGAAATTACTATTTTCGTGTGAACAATTTCATCAGAGATGATAGATACAAACTGAATAGTTTTTTAGGAAAGTAAAAAGGTAATAATTTAGGCCTATGATAAACCTAAAATTATTATCAGTACAGTTTATTAATAGTTCTCGGTAGGCCTATTAATGGTAAAATACTTTCGGGTGAAGTTTGAAAACAAATTTATAGACATTTATTACATCATGTTTTTCCTTCGAGTAGGAATACTCTCTCTTGCTCGGCACAATGTTTCACCCTTCCTCTCCACAACTATATCGGCTATAATGTTGTCAAACCAATTTTGAGGCGATACCAGATGTATGATTTTGTACTATTACATTTGCAGCTGAATCAGTTCCAGAGACAGTAGAACTTATACCTTGTTCTTCACCTGATCATCCTGCGATGGAAGGTCAAGAGCTAGCGGGAATAAGGGAGTGGTCGGCGGGGATGATACCTGCTCGACCTCGTCTCCCCTCCTCCCCCTCAGTGCCGTGATGAAACGACGCACGGCGACAGTGTTCAGGGTCGAGGGTATAAATGCACTGTGCGCGTGCCTCCATCGTCATTCTCCAGACGGCCCTCTCCTCCGACACTCTCGCATCATGAAGCTGCTGGTGAGTACACGCCAAACTGAGAACTTACTTTTAGTTGTTTAGTCATAACAGGCGGTCACGTGCCTGCACGTATTAAGCGCTTGCCTTACAAGTTCGTTTCCCAGAGATGAATCTGGTTGGTCTCCCGCGTACCACGAATGTTAAATTAGTCAGTACTAGACTTGTCGCTACAATAAATAATTATTACAATTTGTAATGTTGAAAGTCTTGGTAAATTGACTGTTCCAACTGTTGTTATATCTCATCCCAGTTGTCAAACACTAAAAGAGCAATCAGTACATATATGTGTGTTTTTATGAAATGTTAAATATGTCAGCGATAATAACTAGAGAATTAAATTTTTGCGCCATTTGTCTTTAAGGCGATTTCGTTGCTACAATATCATTCCAGTAATGCACATATATGGCAACATAATGGAGAAAATCTGTATGTAAGCATAATATTTCACTTCTTATCAAGTATGGAAAATGATTCCTCTGCATTAAGAATATTTCCTTAGTGTTTTATAATATATAATTTTATTTAAAACATTGCAAAATATTAAATATTAGGTGCTGTACGAAAAATATTAAACTCTAAATTTAAGAATGTAATTTTGTCTATCGACAATAATTGTTTAGATAATAAATATGATATTTAATAATTTAGGTAAAACTTCTAGTCAGGATAGCGTTTTACATTTACACCTACTTTCTTCTTGTCGTATACACACATCTTTATTATTTGTTACTGTATGTGTATTATTTACCTAATTCATACATATTTTAAAAAGATATTCATCGTATTCAGTGAAATCAGACGAGAAAAGAAATTTTATATAACTTATATAACTGCGCTTCCAGCTACTGTTTGTTAAAAACTGACAAAATGTCATGTACCTGAATGTTTCAAATAGTTTTATCAGCAGAGACTTAGTCACTTAAATAATTTACATACTACGTCGTCATTGAAATAATTATTATAAAATATTCCAGTTAAAGTTTGGCGTGTCTCGTCATACTTGTAAACTACATTAAAATAAAATTCGTCAAACTTACATGTTGGCTGGCAATGTATTCAGGATATCAGGCTACTTCTGCATCTGAGACATATTCAGGAGTTCTTGTAATGTTGTGGACAGATTACTGTACTGTTTCTTAGACTAATAAAATAAATTATTTTGTGGGGCGTTTTTAAATGTAAACAATATAACAATGAAATATTCAAAATTAGAAGATATTATTTCATATTAGTTTTTTAAATGGTTTGAATGGGAGAAAAATATTATACATAATTTTACTAGACATGACAGATTAAAACTGTTTCTACATCCGTACTGAACTAATCCGATATAATTCCAATCATTAATGTTGAGTTTGCTTTTCGTTCTTGCAAAACACTGCTGTAAAGGCAATACAAACATTTTGGATAATTTCTTGTTACTTGAATTAGGTGAATTAAAAAAATTATGTCCCATATGACCCCAACCTACAAAAAAACGTCAAAAATATAAAAATATTTATTTATTGAGCTCACAAATAGAGTAGTTCTGAACGATAAATGGTTCATATGTGTGCGGAGAGCCAGCGTTAAAATATTGTAAAGATTGGAGTCAAGTAAAGAATTATAATGAACGATTATATTCGCGGTCTGGAGCACTTGCGAGTATGAAATGTGAAGAGTATGGAGTAGCTTTAGAATCTAAAGACCCCCGAGAATAACCGTAGGTCATCGCAACATTCCCGAGGTTTCTCACATGCGAAAATTGGTGGTGAACCTGTCGTAAGTAGAACACCAGACACTGTTGCGGAAGACGAGCATTCTGACCAATACGCGACGATAGCCCGTAGAGAAAATAATAGAACATGCGTGTTTTACTAGTACATAAATAGAGAGCATATATTTGTTTGCCTGTAGATCGTCTCATGCTGCCTGCTGGCCGTAGCACTCGCATTCCCCCAGGCACCGCTACTGAAGCTCAACCCCAAGGAACCCATCCCCATAGTGGCACAGTCCAGTGTGCAGAACGAGGATGGTAGCTTCCAGAACAGGTAAACATCTTTATATGTACAGTGTTCATGTTTATTTACGACTTATACCTTCAGTTTCTTCCTTCTTTACGCCACTCTCTCAGTTTGTCTTTTGTGTCGACCTTCGTTACTGTTAAACTGCAAACCCTCAGGTATTAATAAAACTTTCTACTGTTACTTCATCTGAAAATATTGGCTGTCACTTTTATGCGTCCTGCCCACACCACACATTAAACTTCAAATGGACATTTTTGCGTATTTCGTCTAAATTAATGTACGAATTTCGTGTATAATCAAAATTATGTAATCAGTTATATCAGCGTTTAGATATTCAACAGCAAGCTGTTTTTATACAGATAAGTAACGATATTTGTATTGCATAACTGAGTTCCAAATTAACTGAATTTCGAGAAAACAAACATTTTACGTTAAATACTTTATAATGCAAACAGTTATGCTTTATTTTTTAACTGCAGGCTGGATAGCAAGCTGTTATTCAGCATTCAATGAATTGACTTGCAGCAGGAAGTGGTTTTAGTCAATAATTAAATTTACAATGTAGATTGACCAATCCAATGTAAAGCAGTCAAAGACGTAAATGACATCACATAACGGCCAGTTGCCAATGACGTCACAAATTGTGTTCAAGATTGTACAGGTCAATCAAGTCTAGTATGTTCCCAAATAATAACATGAGTTTCGCACGTCTAGATTAATGGGAACATTTTTGTGGTTCGACAGTGATTTATTGAGTGGAATGTACTCTCAACCTGAATTTGCTTGTGTAACATCAGATTATTTACTAGTTAGTGTCATTCAGGGTTCTATATTTATCATAATGTTTCAACGAACAGAAGTAACATAATTAAACCTTATGAAAATAATTTATATGTAGTATAAATTAAACAATATAAAATGCATTCATTCACTTAAGATTTCAACGCTCGTAATGTAGCTATCTCAGTAAACTCACATATAAATCTTAAATATAAAATTTTGGTTTTTGGTACCATTTAAAATTACCTTATCGTTTACTTTATGATGTCGTTCTTTACATCAATGCCTGCAGTGAATGATAGCAATTGACACACTAAATTCAAAGTAATGCAATAAATTATTTTACATAATTTTAATCAGAACTAAGCCAGGTCTTTCTTATTCAGAGCTATGTGGAGAGTTAATACTTAGTTGCAATAACATTCTTAACCATTCTACAAGATCTTTTTAATTTTATAGGACCGCTCAATATAGTCACAATATCTCATTTAATATATATTTCGTTGAATGTTTATATCACTGATAATAGCCTAGCACATGATTAACCGCTGGTAGTTTTACAGATAAATGCACAAACATTATAAAATTACTTAAATGTATCTTTGATTGTATAAAAGTTAAGTGACAATACTGACTCACAGATAAAATGTGCTTCAACATATTTAGAGCTTAGCTCACGCATCAGCAAACAAGAAAAATATTTCTTGAAGAGAGTTTAGTATTTATTTTTTACTCTAGTTAAAATACACTCTACGTACGATTTATACATCGAAAACAGTGTACTGTAAATTCAACTTTTTTTTTTAATCTAGTTTCACTTATGACAATTTTCGTTTTACACTAAACATAAGTAACTTGTTGCATATAATTTCAAAAATGTTTAACAGAACAGGGTCATATCGAATTAGACAGTAAAGCATTAAATAATTAATGTGCAGTGTGGAAGAGAAATGTACCAGTAAAAGAGTACGGGAAATTTTTTCAATATCTGCTGTAATGAATACCACAGAATTTTTTTATGAGTAAAAATTGGTGTTTTGCAAATAACATACGGCCGTACAATGTAATCGTTTACTCAAGTCCAGAGTATCCGAGTAAATTGCCACCTCTGTGGAAGTTCTATGTAAACATTTAATTTGCAAGAAGAATGTGAGCAAAACATTTAACTAATTTTGTCAAGCGATATTACTACTAAAAAAAGGAAATTGCATAACTTTTCATGAACTGTATAGCTCGTTTTTTATTCATAAAGGAGCAAATATCCTGCAATGAATTTCTATTCCATGTATTGAATGAAGAACCTGTTATAATTAAACTAGAATTTTAACTGAAGACACTATGCAATGTGCTTGATTTTCAAGGTCAGTACTAAATGTAGTTCACTAACCCAGTTCAAATTAACACGGATATCGTTTATATATATTTGTTTATGTTGCAGCTACGAGAGCGGTGACGGCACCAAGGTTGAGGCTGCAGGCGTACAGAAGGCGGTGGGACCCAAGGGAGAAGCGGGCACTGCTATCCAGGGTTCCTACTCCTTCTACATAGACAACGTACTCTACACTCTCACCTACACTGCAGACGAGAATGGCTTCCAGCCACAGGGCAACTACCTGCCCACACCACCGCCCATCCCTGATAAGATACTCGAGGCACTCGCCTACAATGCCGCACACCCCGAGGAGGACAACCTCAAGAGGAAGTAGATGACTACCATGCCACCGCCCCTCTACCCCCTCTCCTAGCGGCTACCGTCCAGGTGCTGCAGCTACTGTGCCTCGCCCTACACTCTGTACATATTATGTAAAGTCTTTTGTACTCGCTCAATAAATGGCAACATCATTCATAATTTATTTTGCAATTGTATTTACATGTAGTACGACCTGTCCCTCCTGAATATATTCTTTAAAATATAATTTGAATGTCTTCTTTTAAATGAATTAAACTAATCAAAATTAATTTAGAATAACTAATTATTATCATATCCTTATTTTGATAGTGTTATAATGGCTTAGTGTTAAAATCATTTTTAATGCCAGTGAATGCTTTTCTTATTAATTCATTAGATGTATTAACTCTTCCGGATACTGACATTATTTTGCATAAATCTCTGACTCCTATTTATCAATTGCAATCACCTATACAAATCAGTTATATTTATTTTCTATTGCACAGTAGACGGAAATATATTTTGATTACATTTAATACATTAACAAATAATAATTGAATCGTTAAAGTTTACTGCTGTCGTAAAAATAAGATCTGTTTTGTTATAATGGTAATACTAGTCATTAAAATTGATTGCTATGAATAAACCAATACTGTTATAACATGAATAATGGCATGTAGTTAATGGTCTCAACCATGCATCATCCAAGTTTAAGTATATTAAATAAAGATGTGAAGAAAGGATAGTAAATTATATGTAAGCAACATGCGAATAAAGTTCACTATGTTTTTCTTACAAAATAAATTGTTTTTTGCCATAACAGAATTTGGTAAATAAAACAAACTCAAACGTAAAAACACTTGCAAGTGGAACATACAAATGAACAGTCAAGACTAGACACTATTAGAGCAGAAACAGTATTCGGCAGGGTGAGCTGATTAACATAAGGTATACATTGGTTACAGTGAACGTACACTATCGCTTTTGTGCAGAGCAACTAAACACACACGTACTCTCTAGGCTGTGTAACACAACATTCAATCCATAAGTGACTTTCTTGAACGAAAACTACAAATACTATATAGTTGGAACAAGAGAATCATGTTTGTTACATAAATAACACAGCTCAAGAAACCTTAAACAAAGCTTCTAATTTCCTTATGCTCAAAAAGTTGTATGAAATTAGATGGTGGCCACCCACGTCATTTTCATAAGGACAGTCTACCCAAGAATTTTTATGGATCAAAAGAATCCAACAACTTAAATAATCGTTTAAAGTATTGTCCTTGCAAGTCAGTTAGTTTCCCATAATTTGCACGAACACCATTTCAAAATACGAACTTAAAATGCTTATTTCTTCGATAGTATTAAGTTAAGACATATTGTTTCTCTACAGTTTTTGCTTATTATTTACTCTGGAATCACCTTCCGCGGTTTGACGATCAAATTCAGCCCCATCCTGTACATTGGCGGACAGTAAAATCTTCACACTTGATGAATTTTGTCTTGGTGTACCATACCAGAAACTTTGTGTACTGTATGTCTTAAGTTCCTCTTTTATTCCGACATCAGTGCCCTGGGAATGGAAATGCCCTACATTCCTGGCAGTTGTAAGGTACGCTTGCTCAACCTCGACCACAATCACGTCGTTACTTCTTTCAAATGCATCCAAGTGCTGATATGTAAATTAGATTCTTCCCACACTTGGCAAGGTCACAATGGATAAGCGAAGGACGTGATTAATATAAATCTGCATGCCCTACTCGAGAGACAAAACTATCGCCCATCCGGCGCGAAGAACGAATGACGTGACAGAACATGAGCGTTGAACATGAAATATTTAAAAAAAATCATGGTTAATTTGCAAAAATTAATTATTTGAAAATAGTGCCAGACATATATCAACAAACAATACCTAAAAATATAGGTTGAAGACAACTTCGTATCAATTTCAACCAGGCCCGGACACTATATTCAGCAGCACAAAAAAAATTATGTATTCTTAAATATCATCTTTCTGAAGCATTATGTTTTTTTTTTTTTTTCAAAATATAAAAATTATTCAATTATAAAAATTAACATACATGTTAAGATGGCAAAAAGTATGCAAGTAAACAAAATGTGATCAAATTGGTCCTGAAAATATTTCTCTGTGAATATAATACACACTTCTAGAAACGTAATTAAAGATGTGTATACTACAGAAAGTTGGAGTTAAGCATCTGATTGAGCAAAGATGTTGCTGAAAAAATTTGGGTGAAAAGACACTTTCTTTGTGTGATATACATCGTATTAACAGGTTGGCTATTGTAAAGTGAACACAAAACCTAATAATGCCCCCCCCCCCCCAAAAACATACACACACTCTTTCCAGATAATTTTGAAGCAAACTTTATCAAAAATCAGTGCGCAGAACTTTGCATAACATGGTCTCACATACACAAACATATTATGATAGGTCACAAACATCAATTTTTCCCAAGTATCAAATTCCAAAATGGCTTAAAGGTTGACTGCTTCTATGCTATATAGCATAAAGTATTCCGATGTGTAATGCACTCCACAGTACAAAAAGAGGTTTCACAGAATGGCACACGTTGTTAGTTTGTTACTTTGTGTCACTAAACAAACAGTAATTTTCTTTACAGCACATTTAAGTAAGCACCTGTTTTTGTGTTACAGCAATATAGATGATCAATATTAATTTTGGAGATTGTTTTATGTGCATACAACTTTACCGCTTTGGCAACACTCACAGAAATACTTATAATACTAACCACTTTGAAAGTGTTTATTAAATAGTTCGCATTTACAATCAGTATACAAATAAATCATATCTACTCACTTTATTCTAAATGGTGCTTATATTTCATCCATCAACTTTTTAGGGCGAATTCGGGAAATGAAGGCAATCAGGTTTACTTGAGCCTGATATCAAACCCTTAACCTACCCTCTGCGAGTTCAAAGTGTTACTGTAACGCTATACCGTAAGGTAATTGGTACAAATAAAATTACGTTAAAACACTGGTCACGCACAACACAACTCTGTGGGGCCTACAAGTACAGGTAACAAAGTCAACTGAATTACTAATAAATAGTCATCACTCTGGTGATTGTCTACTTGAACATGATTGTATCTTACATCATTAAACAGTAAACAAGTTAAAGAGACAAAAGTCTAATGTGCAATGGTTGTCATACTACATTTAAAAGCTTCTGAGTATCAGTTATGTACACAAATTAAATATGTCATGCACATTTGCCAAACCACCCAGAACTAACTTCATTTATCTCGGGTCACTGAATATATATTTACAGGTAACTGTGCATGAATACTACTTTTTATAGCCAACGGGTTTAAGGAGCAAATTCATTTGTTAGAAAATAAATTCTTAGTGACTAGTGATAGTAAAAAATAGTAATATTGTGCCGTTTATTAGCTGTCTGCTACATTTATTTCTATTTTTACAGCACAAGTTTTATTATTTTTAATATAAGAGTGGTTTATTAACTGAATTTAAACATTGTTAGTAGTTCAATGGAACTACGATTATTTATTTTAATGCATTATTTCTCCGCTAGCTGTAATACATTTTATTTTCACGTCCCAGTCCATGCAAGCGAACACTCGTCATTTCACAGACTAGAATCTAGCCATGCCACTATAACCTTGTAATACAAGCCACAGGAAATACCTACATACCTGTAGCCACTTTCTCACAGTGGTAGAGCCCTCGCACCACGCGCGTCCTGCGTGGGTGCAAATCGTGAAAGTCCGCAGTTTAGCTCGGATGACGACAAAAAAGTCACCTTTGCTCCGTAGTTGATGCTTCATTCCGCGCACCGCCACATCGCTGCGCACGGAGTGACTCCTTTGCGCGCTCTTTGGACATCCCTGCACGATCTGTCGGCCACGTACTGAACTAATTAGCGTCACCATGCTTACATTTACCTGCATTCTGAAAGCCTCAACTGAAGAAAGCTGACGTTCCTTCGCGTCGCTCCTATTTGCCAGGAGATGTTAGTCTTCGGGACCTAGTTCCCGTGATGTTTATTATTTTTCTTTCACATCATGTAGAGTTAGTTTTATTTATGTATAAGTGTGTGATTTTCGAGGCAATTCATACTTTATTAATCTTTCTACGTACTTCAAGACGTAAGTAATCTAGTCTACCCTCTGTAAGTAAGTCATCCTACCATGTCCATATGCTGCGCCTGTTTTGTTTCGTTAAAAACTTTAATTAATTCTCCACTTCCCTTTTATTTGTTACAGTGGAGGGTTCAACAGATAATCAAGTATATTTCATGTGTTCGAAAAATTTTTCAACCTAGTTCAACTAACGTATTCTTTCAACATGTCCTTTCTCTGGACATCTACCCATCGCTACATTCTACGTTTCGGCTAAGTTCTAAGTCCCTACATGAACTTTAATTGTGTTACGCAGCACGTTTGATCATCCAAGACGATTATATATATGATTTTAAATTTAAATTAAACATTAATTTATTAATTTATTTTACATCATGTTTTCACGATAATCAAACTTAGCATGTTAAGAATGCACTCTAGGTAAACATAATATTAAAAGGTTTTGCATGGCTCTGTTTACGAAATCAAATGACAACTTTTCAATACAAATTTTGTAATTCAATGTTTCACTTTGTTTATTTCAATTGCCTAATATTTTATCTAATAATAAATTGCTATTTCATTCTGCCTCATATTATTGTTTTATTTAAAAGCTTTCCTCTGGGGATTAATATTTATTTTGTAATGTTAGCTCTACATGAGGAGTAATAGGCACCAGCCTTAATTACATTTTGTGTCCATCTTCCTTGGCAGCACTCATTTTAAAAAAATGTAGATATTATAACTATGGTAGCAGATAAAAATGTACTCAACATAGTGATATTAAAAGTACACCAAGGACAGACACGACTATATATATCCTAACATACTGTAACATTCCTCTAGGGTTTCAAAGTGATTATTTCACACGCTTTTCTTTTAATACCTTCAGGTGAACAGAAAACATTCAGCATTCATGTGCTAATCTGCTCATTACCACAAAGAGCAACACAATTAAAGAAAAACAAGACATTACCAGCTTAACTGATAAGCCTACTTTAGTCAAAAAGGTGCGACTTAACCTAAAAGTTAAAACTGTTTATTTAATTTAGGAATATTAAATGATAAAATTAATTAGTCGTATGTCGTATGATGCACGAAATATACTAAAGATTAGTCAACTTGCTGAGTAATATGCGAGTAACCAGGTTAATAAATTGTGGCAAAATTTTTCTGATATGTTTTCTATCACAAAGATAAAAAAATAGCAGCTGTTTTCAAAATATTGCAGAATGTTGAACGAAATACACAAAAGTCAAGTCAGGTTTGTATGCAGTATATATGTACCAAGTTTGGTGAAATTCTGAAAAAAAAATATATCCTAAGAGATGTATTAATGTACTAAAAATATAATGATCGCTGTCATTTTAAAAATATGAAAACAGGATGAAAAGTTTACACAAAAAGTAAAGTCAACTTTCCATGCAGTATATGTGTAACAAGTTTTATGAAATTCTAAAAAACTTTCCAAAGCTATGGGACACTATGGTAAATAATGAAAATTGCCACCATTTTGAAAATATGGACATTGGACACAGGATAAATAAAATTCACAAAGTCAGGTCAGCTTTGGTGTAGTATATGTGTACCAAGTTTAACGAAATTCTGAAAAAAGCTTCGTAAACTATGTAATACTATGCTAAATATATGGAAATTGCTGCTATATTCAAAATATGAACACAGGATGAATGAAATACACAACAGTCATGTCTTATTTGTAAGTGGTATATGTGTACCAATTGTGGTGAAGTTCTGAAAAATATTTCCTAAGATATGTAATACTATGATAAAAATATAAAAATGGCCACCATTACGAAAATATGATACCAGGATGAACGAAATACACATTATTCAAGTTACTTTTGTGTGTACTATATGTGTACCAGGTTTGCAAAATTTCTGAAAAGTATTTCCTAAGATGTGTTACTATGCTAAGCATACATAAATGGCCGGCATTTTTAATAATTCACACAGGATGAACGAAATACATAATGTTTAACTTAACTTTGTATGTAGTATATGTGTACCAAGTTAGGTGAAATATTGAAAATTATTTCTTAAGATATGTGATACTATGCTAAAAATAAATAAATTGGTGGCATTTTGAAAATATGAACACAAGACGGATGAAATAAGCCTACACAAAAGTAAAGTCAGCTTAGAATGTAGTATATGTGTACCAAGTTTGTTAAAGTTCTGTAAAATATTTCCTAAGTTATGGATACTGTGTTAAAAATATAAAAATTTGAATATATACACACAGGATGAACGAAAAACGTAAAAGTCAAGTCAGCTTTGTATGTGGTATACATGTGTACCGTGTTTGACTAAGTTCTAAATTATGTTTCCTTAGATACCTAAATGTTCGAAAAATGTTTTAATGGCCGCAATTTTGAAAGTATAGACATGTCGTTAACGAAGTATATAAAAGTCATGTCATATTAGAAAGTACTATGTGTGTACAAAGTTTGATGAAATTCATTCCACTGGTTCAAACATTTTTAGGGGGTGACACACACAGACACACAGACTCTTTCCTTCAGAATGTATGCAAAAAAGCCGGCAAATTAAATTATATTAGCAAATAGTATGGTAGATTATTTAGCTGTGTATTATATTTGATCTGAAGGGGGTCTTAACTTTAAACTATGTTTAACTACTTGATATGAATAGTATAGTTCTATTCCATCAGTGGAGAGATGTATTCCAAGGGAGATGCTTAGAGGTGACACCTCCCATGTTGTGATGTCATGGCCCCTCATCACCACGTTGGATTTGGGTCGCCTCGATCTCAAGTTCATCCAAGAGCATAATTTCAAAAAATTAAATAAAATAAAAAGACTGAATAATTTAAAAATATATATATATTTTTAAATTGTCCATTTTACCATCAATATTTTCCTTTTATCCTGAATCGACATCCCAACCTTACAGTGGTCAAGTCTCTCCTCAAAGAGGCTAGACGACACCGAGGAGTATGGATCTCTCTCTTCAAAGTGGTTAGACAACCTCTAGGAGTATGAAACTCTTCACAAAGAGTGTATATACGACACTGAGGCGTAAGGGACACTCTCATCAAAGCTGCTAGACGACCCCAAGGAATTGAAATCTCTGCTCAAAGCAGCTAGATGACCACGAGGAGTATGGATCTGTATCAGTCAACTAGAAGACCATGGAGAGTATCGATCTATCCCAATGCAGCTAGATGATTTCGAGGAGTATGGATCTCACCTCAAAGCAGAGTGGCGACCACAACGAGTAAGGATATCGTACCTTAGAGCAACTAGACGACCCTGAAGAGTATTAATTTCTCTCCTCAAAGCGACTGTACAACCCCGCGAGATATGTATATCTCTCCTCAAAGAGACTAGACGACTCAGCGGAGTATGTATCTTTCTCCTCAGAGAGGCTAAACAACCCCACGGAATATGTATCTCTCTCCTCGAAGAGGCTGGACGACACCGAGGAGTATGTATCTCTCTCCTCAAAAATGCTAGACAACACCGAGGAGTATAGATCCCTGTCCTCAAAGTGGTTAGTTGACCCCTATGTGTATGGAACTCTCTCTTAACATATAATGTTACATGTTCCAAGAATTTACTAATTTAGTTTATTTTTTTTACCTCTTATCATCCCCGGTCAGACATACTCCCCTTACACAACGATTTTTGATAATTCGATATTTTTTAACTGTACACATTTCTAACTCAATATTGTGTTTTATTTGCCATTACTAACGTCCCGCATATATATTGATACATAAGTAATATTTCACACGCTGTGCGTTTTTTACTGCAGTGCATTTATTTCTATCCATTAAAAAATTCATATAATGACTTTTAACTCTACAACGCTGGGTATGTGTTCGATTTCTTCTTAGTTGCTTACGACTTTCACATATGAGAATCGTGCTGGACAATGTAAATTTTAGGAGAGTTTTCTCTGGGTACTGCCGTTTCATCCTTCATTTGCATTCCGACATTACCCCATACTCAGCTTACGTCGCTTCATAGGTGCTCAAGTATCGATATTAAGCACCGAAATAAAAATTATCTCCCTTCCAATGTACTTTTGTCAGCATTATGGGTTTTGTTAGAAAAAATTCGTTATTCTGTTAAGTAAATAAGTAAGTTATATATGTTGCTAATATAGTTACACATATGAAGAAAGAAAGTCACAGAGTCATGTTATGTATTATTGTTTAGCTTCGATAAGACACGTAGACAACTAGGTAGCATGAATGTGACCCTGCATGTTATTTACAATGTGGAAAAAATGTTATACAAATATTTTTTTTAGATTTAAAATTATTTAGTCATCAACAAGATTATTTGTGTTAAACGTCTCCTTAGAACAAGGTCAAGTACAAAAAAATAGTCTTGGAATAAATTGGTCGACTCTATTTTACTTTTACTGGCAATAGTTATAACTTAATTTATTGTAGAATCACCAGAAAACGAAGAGCCAAAAATTTGTCGAAAGCTATAAATACTGAGTAAAGAGTAGAGATACTCCGAATTACACCTTTGTTCTGTGACATACATCAAATAAATAAGATGAATTTAGCAGCATGCAAAACTAGAAGTATGGCAACTTAATATTCGTCAACAACTGTAAGATTTTGACTTACGCCGAGAATATTTATTCCTGAAACAAATCCAGTTGTTATTCAGTTTTCAAAGGAGACGGTCGTCAAAGGAGACAAAGGAATCACGAAAGTCTTCGAAGGAGTCAAGAACGAGTAACAGGAGTCATCAAATGATTCTTAAAAGGAGTAAAGGAGTCACAGGATCCTTCAAAGAAGTCACGAAGGAGTTACAAAGGAGTCAAAGTATTCTTCAATGGATTAAAAATTGTTAAAGTTGTGAGTTCAATTTAGTATAAAATCTTGACTGCTTGAAGATGTTTTAGGTGACTAACTACATAATACCGAGTGTGTTAAGTAATAATTGTATATCTATTTTGATTATGGAAAATGGCCGAAAACAATGCCAACAATGCAAAACAGACATTCTTTACGGCTGCAATCCCAGACTTAATTAAAAGAGCAATTGAACCCAATAAGCGGTGACTAAGTTTCTATGGCGCTGTACTTAAGTTACCAGAAGTGGCAGCTTTAAAGTATATTGATAAGATACGTAAAATGACTGCAATTAGGTCTGCTGAAAATCTATTAATACCATGCTTCAGGATACTATATCTTATATTACCTAAGCTTCGCAAGACTCAGAAAATTTAGGGCGATCACCTTTGGTTTCGTCTATCCCAAAATCGTGCACTATATTTACAGAACACGAACGTCCTGTGGATTGTGCAAATGGTATACTTCGTGCAACAGAGGCGGTTCGTTTAAATCGTATGCTCTAACACTTCATATAAAAATAATTAACTTAAATATTTAATTAATAACACTGCAGTTGTGAAGAATGATGTTTGAAATGGGACACCTAAGTTAAGAAAACTTGGTATTATTTTATTGCTGAGCAATATATACTATGTTGACCTAAAATAAAACAAGAGGATAACTGATAATCTTACTTCTCTCAAAGTGGGTGTAAATTAACCCTGATTGTTGAAATCATTTGCGTACATCTAGGAATATGTATTAATTTAGAAATATGATAAAAGAAATAATCAGATTGCTAAGTTATATACGCATAACCAGTTTGATTAAAGTGGCGGAAAAAAATGTTCTGTGATGTACTTCTTCATCAAAATAAAAAATTGCCACTGTTTTTAAAATATATCCAAAATTTTAACGAAATTCACGAAAGTCCAATCAACTAACTAAGTAGAACATGCATGCCAAGATTTATAAACTTCGGAAACATATTTCCTCAAATACGTTATATTATGGTAAAATATAAAAATGGCCGCAATAATTAAAATTTTAACATATGACTAACGAAATACACAAAAGTCTGGTCAGAATGCTAAGTAGTATATGTGTACTAAGATTAACAAAATTCGGAAAAAAGAAAAAGTCGTAAGATATGTAAAGGTATTCTAAACATAAAAAATTACTACCGTTTTGAAAATATTGTCATAAAGTGAACGAAATATGCAGTCAAAGTCAAGTCAAATTTAGAAGCTAAGTATGAGAACCAAGATTATTTAAAATAGGAAAAAAATTCTCAGTTACGTTAAACAAAAAAAGTCCTTCTTTATTGAAATATAACTACAGGATGAATAAGATATACAAAAGTCAAGTCAGCTTACAAGTTTGTGTATGTGTACTAAATTTTATGAAATTCAGAAAATAATATATCTTGAGATATGACATATTACGCTAAAAATATAAAAATGGCTCCGCTTAAAAAATATGAACATTAAGTGAAGGAAACAAACAAAAATCAATATAAATAGTATATGGTATATATGTATACAAATATTACTGAACTTATGCAAAATATTTCCCCAAATATGTCGTATTATACAAATAATATTAAATGGTCGACATTATGAAATTATGAACAAGTGATAAACGTAATACACAAAAGTCAAGTCAGCTTTGTATGGAATATATGTATACCAAGTTTGATGAAATTCCTGAAAAACATGTTATGCAAAAAATATATAAATAGCTACTATTTCGAAACTATGAACACAGATTAAACAAAATATACAAAAGTCAATAAACTTTGTATGTAGTGTATAATGATTTTCTGAAAAAAAAAAAAAAAAATAAAAAAATAAAAAAAAAATCTAGTGTAAATGTAACCATCTAAAAATATAAAAATGGCCGATATTTTGAAATTATGAAAACAGGGTGAACGAAAAACACAAAAGTCAAGTCAACTTTGTACGTGGTGTAGGCCTATGCGTACAAAGATTGATGAAATTAAAAATACAATTTCTTAGGTATCTAGCTTTACAAAAAAATTAATAAATGCCCACCAATTTGAAATCATGAAAAAGGCTTAAACGAACTATATAAAAGTCAAGTCAAGTTGCTAAGTACTAGACGTGTACTATGTTTGATGAAATTCGGTCCACTGGTTCAAAAGTTTTAGGGGACACACACACACACAAAACCACAGAACACAGACACGCAGACAGGAAGGTATTCACATAAGTCAATTTTTACCTTCGGAAAGTAGTGTAGTAAATATTGAAATACTTGCTGGGAGAGGAGGTGTCCAAGACAGTGATGATGAAAATGCAGATAAAGATAATCCCGACTCACTATTTCAATCGTACGCCACTGAACACCACATGTCGCCTGTATAACATCCTACTCGTGTGGCAGGCCAGCTCACTCCTTCTTAAACAACTTCACATCACATATTGCAAAACGTCAAAACTTCACGCACATACGTAGCTTTGTAGAACAATTCCTTTGGTCTCTCTAGTGTAAACACGTATCTATTGATATAGCTTTTATTTGTTTTTAAAACGTAACCCCAACGTTAATGTTAAGGTTTATAGTAGTTCAATAAAACATATAAACTGGGAGCGTCATCGCTGGAAACATACAATGTTTTACGAAACTACTATAAGCCTTAACATTAACATTGGTCATAAATGTCACCACAAAAATTGGGTTATGTCGGCGAAGGATATTTTGTACAATTATATTGACGCCGTAAGAACAAAAGTCGCACTGATACGCAAATTTCCATTTTCCCCAGAAACTACAATCTTCGTGAATTTAATAGGTACACTTTACATTAGTGAATTTACGCCACAGCTGTATGTCGTGTTGGAATTCCCGACAAACACGGTATAACTCAGTTCTACACTAGCCGTCTGCACCCCATCAACATGGTATTCATCACCAGTGTATTCGTAGTTATATGTTATTCTTCTGTAAATAACTTCAATTTCGTGATTTGTAAAAATGTTCTCTGACTGCATTTTTTCAAGTCGCATAGATACTTTGTTATCTCTGTGTTATTTATTTTCCTATTAACCGCATTTTCCCCTCATATCTGGTTCATCGGTGTAGACGCCACGTATTCTGAACGTTGCATTTTTCGCTTTCACCGTGATGTCATAGGACTAGACCTAATTCCCGAAGACCCTGGTATGGGTGCAATATATTGCAGTAGATACGTAGTCAAAGTTTGTACTGTTTTCTTGTACACCAGAGAGGATGGAGGTCCACAGTACATTACAGGAACAGCTTCCTGCTGTTTGAAAAACTGCTATTCAGTTCTTGGGAATCCCTGAACGGTCCAAAATTCCCTACAAAAATTCACAAGTTCCTTGAGAAAAATTATGTATTCAGTCACTCAAAATCCGTAGACAGATTAATTCACATTCGCAACTTTCGTGTAGGCTGCCATAAAGAGTTGTAGTAAATGAGAAGGCAACATTTTAATAAACTTCTCCATGTTAATGTCATATTCCTTATAAAATACTCCTTAATTGTCCCGAGATATGTGATGACCAGAGGCTGAAGTTTATGTGATATGTGAGGTGGAATACAAAACAGGAATGCTGCCTAACAATGGTATCATTATTATTAGCCTAGCATTTCAATTTGTTGTCAAACCAGACAAATACCTGGGTTAGTACCGAACACATCGGGGTAACGTCGAACAAGCGTTCCCAAAATACGAAACGACAGTGCACAAGTTACAAATGCCAGCAAAATAATTTAGAACTGAAAGTTTTGCTTAGTCATTAACATATCTAAGAATGTACTAAGCTTATCAATAAATTTGTTTTTATAACATAATGCCACTTGCCTCGGTAGATAAGTATGCTGATAGGTGCCCGACAATCGTTGGAATTACTGCAAAACGGGACCACCGATCCATCGTTTGGTTGACTAATGTCATAAGAGGTACAACTGGTTCCTATATCTTGCCGTTAGAGTGCATAGTTACCACAAGATTTATAAGAACCACAGAAATCGCCGATAACTTGGTATTCTGCAATACCACGCCGCTGTTCGCGATTGCCTCGATTTCCTTTATATATTGGCAAGGGTTCCTATATATTTAATGTAGTTGTTATAATGCAATCGTGTACAGATTTCACAGAGTAAAAATTATGTTTTAAAGAACTTTTGGTGAATATTAAGTATAGGTACTCATTATGTACCGGCCAAACAACTAATTTTAGAGGTATAGTTTATTTATGAAAAATGTTTCTACAATGGCTACATGTAGTTATACATAAAAAATATCGTTATTTTAGGTTCGTTTAGGTTAGGTTAAATTAGCTTAAGACTCCGTTACAATTGATTTAGCACAGAAAACATCATACGCACAGACACAGAACACTCGCACAGCACAGAGCTGCAAACTACAATTGAAACAACACGTGCACAGAAACAGTGGATGTTGTTGTTAAAACGAAAAACAAGCTACAATGGTAAATAATACACGTGTGTGTTGGTATCACTGATTCTGAACGTTTTTATTGTTACCACCTTTCGTAAATAACTGCTTTGTTTATTTTATAGTACAAAATCGAGTGAACTTATTTTTTAAAAAATTGCAGTAACTGTTGTAAACCTTGGAAACAATTTCATTTCGAACAAATCAATTTACTAACTTCAGCGCGTATTTTTACAAAGGTTAGTCAAATTAGTTTCCATTTTCACCCGTCTTTATTTTCTTTTGAACCCGGCGGTATCCATGTTCTGATTGGCTGCGCACGGCGCACAAGCACAGAATTTTCAGGATTTAGCTCAACTTTCTGTGCGCCGATCCTGTGCTATTTTGCCGTGCGTGTGCTATTTGTGATTGTATCGTGTGCCACCCAAAATGCTGGGATTCAAGTTTCTGTGCGTGTGCTGTTTTCTGTGCTAAATCAATTGTAGCTGAGCCTTTAGGTAACCTAACCTAAACTACCTTAAAACAACCTAACGTAACGAATATTTTTTGTGTAGGAAGTAAGCATTATATAAACATTTTTCGTAAATAAACTCTACCTTTAAAATCAACAATTTTACCTTGCACGATGAGTATTTATTAATAATATTTAATATGCGTTTTTTTCCTTGTATCAGATAATACTGTGTGTGTCGTAACAGGTAGTACTTATGAAATTAGGCGTGTATTCGGCAAGAATGAGAGCCTTTGTTAAATATGTGGCCTAGAACATTAAACAGTTTTCTGTAAATAATATTATCGAAAATTAATCAATAATTTTTATGCCTGAGTGGAACTAAAGGAAGTTTGTGAAAGGTCGCAGTAAAGTAGATATGTAGGGATTGATAGGATGTGTGTGTGTATCCTTGCTAATATTATAAATGTGAATGTGAGTTTGTTTGTTATGCTTTCACGCCTAAACCACAAAGCCAATTTTGATGAAAATTGGTGTAGAGATAGATTGGACCTTGGAGAAGAACACGGGCTACTTTTTTATCTCGAAAATATAAATTGAAAGGGGTGAAATAGGGGATGAAAGTTTGTATAAATCTTCAAGCTTATTCCCGCACCATCAAAATTGATACATATATATATTGAACACGGAGAATATTTTCGCGATGTATATTCCTTGATAACTCCACTAGATGACGCTGCATTCGGGGGGCCGCAGGTCCCAGGGACATAAAGACTTAGAAGGCGTCAACACAAGAGTGGTTGTGAAGAACCGAGACTTACTATGCCAACTTCTCAAGAGGTTCAAATGTGGCGTCTTTTCCAGGGACAAATTATACGCAAACAAAGTCACGGATACTTTATTTTTCTTTCAGTGATCTTTGACACTTATAATTTAAAATATAAAAAAATTTGAAAGGAAATAATATTATCTACAAATAAAAATATACTGAAAATACATCGACTCATTTTAATGTACGGCACCCGTCCCGAATCTTGTCCATGAGCCGGGGGGTGGGGGGCATTTATTCACATTGAGGAGCCTAGCCTCAGTGAGGCTATATAATACCCATTACTAGCAGGAGTCGTCTAGACGCTTCTAGTAAAGTATTTAATCCCGATGGTTTTGGAACTTCGATTCAGGGTAAAGGGGGGATTTTTGGAGGAAAAAGAGCACACTTCTGATTTTTTTTTTTTTTTTTTCGAAATTTTTACCTTTGGTGATCTGTATATCGAGGTCAAGTTCACGCACATAACATGGCGGCTGGGTAATTGGACGTCACAACATGGCGGATGGCTCCTTCTAGCCTCCACAGAATAAACATAGTACTTATGAAACAAAAATGTGTGATTGAAATGTCGCTATGGATAAATAGAGGAAAAAAGAACAATTTTTTGTGCATGTTATCATTAATATCATCTGGCTGAATAATTTTTGGGAATAAATATTTAACAACGAAACGTTGGTAGCCAATTAACCTTAAATATTCATAGAGTATTCCTAAGCTATTTAAGCGGTTGTTTGATTCCTTGTAAATTGTTGAATGAAAACTCATTTATTTATAAATGTATATTGTGATAGTTCTCCCATCGGGTAAGTCACCAGAGATTTATGGTGGTAAAACTCTCTTCTGAATATTATCGAACCAATTTCAGGTGGAAATCACATTACATAAGATTTTGTGCGTTTACATTGGCCTCTGGATCAGTTCTGAAGATAATAATAAACCTTGTTCCTCACTTGTGTGTCCCGCCAACGAAGGTTAAGAGCAACCACGTAAAGGGAGTGGTTGGCGGGGATGAGACCTGCTCGACCTCGTCTCCCCTCCTCCCCTTCAGTGCCGTGATGAAATGACGCGCGGCGACAGTGTTCAGGGTCGAGGGTATAAATGCTCTGTGCGCTTGCCACCGTTGTCATTCTTCAGGCGGCCCTCTCCTCCGTCACTCTCGCACCATGAAGCTGCTGGTAAGTACACGCCGTACTGAGAAAGTAATTGTAGCTGTGTGGTTACATAGACTTTCACGTATCCGTCGTATGCCTTGGCGGTTTCCTTACAATTTTGTTCCGCCGAGTTAAGTGAGTGTCATCCTGTTTTTATTCTAATCACGAGGACCAAATAAATAAACAGTGAGCCTGTGTATTTACATAAATAATTCCTTACAATTATTTTTTGTGACATTTTAGTTCGTGGATAACTAACTGAATTGTGTTTCGTTCTGTATCATAACATTCATTAATCATATTCTGAAAGAGTATATTCATCTATATATTTTGCATAATATATTAAGTACATCAGCGATAATAAAAGAATGGTGAGTTTTGTCAAATATCATGAAAAAATATAATTTACATAGAATCCTTCCCGTACAACTAGATTATGTAAATTTTTGCACAAAATCAATGTGCCAAGAAAAATAATGTATTTTGTTCTGACACGGCAAACTATTTCTTTGCATCAGGAATTTCGGTATGATTGGATCAGAGAAAGTGGATTTGGAAGTGGAGTAACTTATATTTGAACAATTTTGGTAATCTAATTTTCATTTCATTGCAAAACACAAAATGTTGTTAATCCTTTATAGTTTCATAATATTCGAAATTATTTCCTACATCGGAATATAACTTGTTTATTTTTTTACAAAGATATGTTGAACAGCAGAGATAATGATATGGAAATATAAATTGTTTATTAATGTTTCAGCATACCTATTATATTTATTTATTTATCTTCAGTAATTTAGATTAAGATTTTGAGTCATGCAAGACAGTAGCTGTAAACCATGTATGTGTGTATGTATGTGTATATAAATATATATATAAATATATATATATACATACATATAATTCTCGTGTCAGAGTGTTTGTTTCCATAATCCTCCGAAACGGCTTAACCTATTTCAATGAAATTTTATATATACATTCGTAGGTCTGCGAATAGGTTTTTATCTATTTTTTACACTCCTAAGTGCTATTATTTAGTAAATATTTTTAATTTAATAATTTTAGAACCCAGTCGATAATTGTGTAAGTGATAATTGATCAGTTACCCCCCACGAGCTGATACCAGTCTATCCCTACCAGGTGTCGCAGCTCTATTATTTATTAATTTCTTTATTATTAGACCTTATTCACTTATATACCACATCCTTACACACTTAAAATAAGTTATTTATGTGGCACAACAACGTTTGTCGGGGCAGCTAGTATGTATATATGTGTGTATGTACTTCGTTGTTCAGAAACGTGTGTATGTATATATATATATATATATATATATATATATATATATATATATATATACACGGTTTCTGAACAACGAAGTACACAAACATTTTAACAGTTGGTTCCCCATGAAATATATTCGGAAAATTCCCTTTCGAATACAGTAAACGATTCCAAAGGCCGAAAAATGCTGTCGAAAGTAAGAAATAAGTAACATGTGACGTCCAATCAAATATGAACCGACGACATGTTGTTATCAATATTTCTACACTAGGTATCCAATTAGTTTATTTCACATGTCAGTTTGGAACTTTGCAGTTTCAACCCGCTGTAGACTCAGTGAATATCCCACAATTATAATGTCTAGGTTGCCCCAAGTACTGTTTATATGGGACGTAACAAATATCGTATTCTCGTGTGGGTTGCCACGGCGAACGCCCCCTTGGAGTAGAGAATTTCTTAGACGACACCTGTTTCTTCCCAGTCTGCTGTTTGCTGCTACTTCGACTTATTTTGTCTCTTACCTCTTTCATTTCTTGTACTGGCAAGGCGGAAAATCATATAGGCCTATCTTGGTTAGTGCACCCGCCATCCTTGCATCAATGGTGAGCGTATCCCTAGCAGTAAACACAGCACGGAATGACGTCGTCACCAATATTATGGATACGTCGGGTTGGTTTTAACATTTTCTCAAGTACTGCATAATAAAGATACGAAGCAATCACAGTGAAGATTTTTTTTTTTTTTTTGCTAAATAATTTTCTGTGTCCTGTTTTTAAATTATTTAATTTCAGTTGTTAGTTGTATTTGATACGTTACTAGGTAATGTTGCAATTTTTTAAGGTGCAGAACATATATAAAAACTGTCCGTTTTTGTGTGAGGAGAGCCTGCAAAAGGGTCAAGTTGGGAGTCTAGTAAGGAAATGTGGTTATCGAATCATTTCGAGGTCTTGAGCGCTTGTGAGGATATGTGGAGAGTATGGAACGATATTATAAATATGAGCACTCCGAGAAAACTCGTTGGCCTTCGCAACCTCCTATGCGAAAATTGGTCGCAAACCTGTCGTGAATAAAACACCTGCCATCGTTGTGGAAAGCAAGTTGTCTGAGCAATATGTGACGAAGACTCCTAGAGTAAATAGAGAACATGTGTACTGTGCTAGTGCTTGCACATAGAGAGCATGTGATTGTCTGCAGATCGTCTCATGCTGCCTGCTGGTTGTAGCAGTCGCCTTCCCCCAGGCGCCGCTACTGAAGCTCAACCCCAAGGAACCCATCCCCATAGTGGCACAGTCCAGTGTGCAGAACGAGGATGGCAGCTTCCAGAACAGGTCAGTCAGCATTCAATTTTCTCTTGTTTCCTTGTTCGTACTTTCCTAAAATCTCAGTTTCTTAAATTTCACCCCTTCACAGCCGCATAAAAGTCCTGTATGCCCACCTGTAGTTACCATTCCAGCACAAACCTCGGGTAATATGAACGTTCCTACTGCTTCTTCAAATAAACGTATAAAATATTTCACCTTAACTCATCCTATATCACACTGTAAACATCAAACATACGTTTCTTGTGTATGTCATACAAAAAACGCAGTAATTTAGCGTAATATTAAAAGAATAATACAATATACGGCATGGTCGTTCAGTTATTCAACAGAGGACTGATATAGTGCAGAAAATAGCTTGACCATTTTCTAATTGAAATCAGTCTCGTCAAATGGCAGTACACTTTACGGTCAATTCTCAAATTATATCTTCAATGTTGGAGCCATAATTTCCAAGGCATGTTATTAACAAGTAGGTAGCGTGTGAAATTGTATCATTGTTGAGCTGCACGAATAATTTCTTAAATTATACGCACGATCTGCCTGATAATCTCATGCATGAACTTAAATTAATTATTTGTCAATCACTATCAAATAGACTACTATATTTGTCACACTGCTTCAACCCACAGCAATTCAACAAAAAGGTATTATGGCGATATCGATTGTATGTTACAAAAGTTAGTTGTTTCATATTTAGCTAATTACACAGGTCTAACAACTGTGTCACGAAGTGTATATATGTATGTCTCAAACATAAACACTCCTGTTTTGATGAACTTCAAAATTATTCAATCGTTACATTTGTATCATTGTACACTGACTCAGTGCCAGTAATGTCTGATAGGAACAAACATGGTAAAACACACACTAAACTCAATGGTCTGAATGATAAAAAGATTTACTCAGAATTCTACTTGGTCCAGCATAGTAGGAAAAAAGCAAAGTTTTACTGGTATAACATTAATGTATTTCCATTCAAGCCCGTTTTGCAAGTTCTTTTGAAGATTTTTTGGATACCTGATTTAGTCACCATTTATATCATAATGTATATTTTGTTAGATGCTATAATCGCAGTGGATAGTCTAGCAGTGCCTGTAAAATTAATATAAAAATAAACAAAGTTCCTCATTGGTTATGCAATAGTTATACACCGACAACACTGTTGCACAGCAAGTAGTCCACAACAATAAAAGATCTTAGCTAACAATCCAGTATCAAATAAATGTGATTTACTGCATGAAGTCAAGTGTTTAATAATTTGTTACTGGCTTGTTTTTACCTGAAATAAATAATAAATCTGACAAAAGGTACCGTACAGCAGAAAATTATTACTACCGATATTATCGTATTGACAACAATAAGATTACAATGGTACAGTTGTAATTTACGCTATACATAATCCCACAAATTAAATGTATTTATAGTTATTTATATAGTGAAATTAGGACTATCCATCTGATTTGAAAGAAGCAATAAATTTTATATAGACTTTTTATAAATACAAATAAAAATAATATGTTTATAATACGGAAGTAAATAGTGCGGGCGTGTCACATCGTACACCTATTCGTGACAATTTTACTGACTTGTTTTCCAAGAATCCTATAAAAATGTTCATCCATGCAGAAGTTCTTGTACAGGAATTAATTTGCAAGAACCTTGAATGTAGCCAATTAATTCCTGTCAAGCGATATTTTTACCACCAATGAAAAATCTGTTTAAAACAAGTAAGAAGAGTTTCTTTAATTCAAATTCATTAACAAACAAGTGTACACACTAAAATGTGATTTTCTGTGTTTAATGAAGAACGTTTCGTTATTATCATACTAGAATTTCAACTAAGGATACTATGCAAATATTTTAATTATTTCGAGGTCAGTACCAAATGTAATCCACTATCCCAGTGCAAATACACACAGATTCCATGTAGATATATTGTTTATGTTGCAGCTACGAGAGTGGTGACGGCACCAAGGTTGAGGCTGCAGGCCTACAGAAGGCGGTGGGACCCAAAGGAGAAGCGGGCACTGCTATCCAGGGTTCCTACTCCTTCTACATAGACAACGTGCTGTACACTCTCACCTACACGGCGGACGAGAATGGCTTCCAACCACAGGGCAACTACCTGCCCACACCACCGCCCATCCCCGAGAAGATCCTTGAGGCACTCGCCTACAATGCCGCACACCCC
>PNEQ01129492.1:0-12575 GCA_003012365.1 Medauroidea extradentata
CACATTTCAAACAAAATTGTCTCAAGCAAGCCAGCCACGAAAAGTTCGTTAGAGCGCAGAAAGGCAACATTGGGAAGACAAAATCAACTTATTAGCGTGAAGTTTATAAATGAACTTTAAAAATAAATTATCTATATATTTTGTAGTAATATCAAGACAAAACGGCTTTGGAAGAAAAAACTTTAATATACAATGAAAATGAACCATTAGGGCCTAAAAGTTTTGTGTTCGGGGGTTGGTGAACCCAATGTTGGCTCTTGATTTAAGAATTCATTTCTCCCATATGAGTTTCGTCCCCCTGGTGCAGAGGAGAACAGAGAGGGGTAGACAGTCAATGTATTGTAAACAACATTAAATTTAATTATGTATATTTACTGTTGTAAATGTGTATATGTTTCAGTGTCTTATAGTCACCAAAAATAATATGGATAGTTATATAAGTTCATCAAATCAATGGTCAATATACCTGGGACACTTGGAAATGTAACTATACCAAGGAAAGTGTTGTTAGGCAAAACAATGAATTGTTTTCCTGTAACAGGAATTAAATTTTTTAGTATACTCCCTGTTAAGGTTAGGAACTTTCATAAGATGACATTTATCAAAGCCAACCATTCTATAATCTTGCTGAATTTGATACATCTGCTGTAATCAATATGTGTATTTAATGTTTTTTTACTGACATAGCCTATTGCATGTAATTATGCTGTATGGGCTATATAAATATCTTGTAATACTGGTGATGATGTTGCAGGAGGGGACTGCACTGTAGGAGCTGGTGACTGTGAAGGGGGTTGAAAGGTTTAAGAAGGGACTGGAGAATTGGCACCATGGTAGGAGTCTCTCGCTCTCTGGTGTTAGCCCAGTGGAGCGTGTAAAAGTTATTATTTTAGTGGTAGACCTAGGCCTATTGTTTATTGATGAAAAATTTTCTATACCTAGTAGTTAGCAGTAGTCCTACGTAAAAAAAAATTGTTACATTAAATTATATAAGATTAATCTACCTAACCTAATAATAATTTTATGTAGGACTACTAACTATTACAGGAACATTTTGTGTTACTAATCTATACCTCTAAAATCAATAGTTCGGCTAGTACACGATGAGTACTTTTCCTTAATATTTACCCTAGCCTACACTTCTTATCTATCAGCAATCCACAAATATTACAAAATTATTTTTAGTTTGACCTTACTTGTTTTACACTCATCACCACAACTGACTGAACAGGGACAAGAATTCCAATATATCAATCTAGAAAAATAACCTACACATAAACGAAATCAATTTTAAATCCTTCCTTTCCAAAAAACCAACAGATGATAATTAGTACTATTTTTAATATGTGTGACTTATAAACAGCTAGAAACATACTCAGCATATAATATTTATGGTAATATGTAGTGTAATGCATTCTGTTAGGCCTTAAGTTCTTTAGCAAATTATAATTACAGACCTATGCATTATTGCAAAAAATTTACAAAATCGATAGGTAAACAAATGACCTTCCAGTATAGGGAATCATTCAGTAACTAAATGCACAAAATGTAAGTAACATTCACACACATGTAACACCGAGCGGGAGCACAGTATATTATCGAACTCTCCGACCTGGCATTTTTGCAGTTATCATTAAAAATGTTGATCACGCACGGCATATGTATCGCACAATTTTCTTATTCCCAAAACTTGTAGTTTAATTCTTTTCATCCATGTATCACAAACTTCTTGGTTTCCAGAAAAGTGATGACAAGCCCCTACCAAGTCACTATAGCCACGTCACTTCTCTCCCATATATGTTTTGTACTTACTTTATATAAAAAAAACTCAAACTTAAGAAAGTAAACTATTTGCATCTTCTCTTAAAACAATTTACGACCACGTGCAAACCACAACAGTACTCTCAACACGACCGCCATGATGGACAATAGTAACATCAGGGGTATCACAGGGAAGTGTGCTGGGTACCTTGTTGTTTATCATAATGGCAAATGACATAGGAGTGGGAATGGGGGGCAAGATAAGGTGTTTTGCTGATGATTGTGCATTGTATTCAGAGGTAGGTGAGGGAAACAGCTTGCAGGCGGACAATAATCGGATATTAGAATGGACAGCAGCTCATAAAATGAAGATTAATGTAAAAAAGACGAATGTGGTGAGATTTACTAGGAAGAAAGTAAAGAGCAAGGTCGGGTACAGATGGGGAGAGCAGGAAACAGGAGAGGTGAAGGAATACAAGTACTTGGGAGTAGTATTACAGGAAGACCTTGGATGGAAGGGACAATTGGGAAAATTGGTTTCTAAGGGATGAAGGGCCCTGGGAATGCTGGGAAGGGTCCTGAATGGGGCCAGTGGTGAAGTGAAAGAGAAAGCATACATCACAATGGTATGCCCAATGCTGGAATATACAGCAGCAGTGTGGGATCAGTACAATGCTGGAGAAGGTTCAGAGGAGGGTAGCAAGATGGGTGAAGGGCAGGTGGAGAAGGCAAGGGCAGGAAGGTGATGTTGAAGGAAGCTACAGGCCATCAGTTATGATGAAGGAAATGGATTGGAGTACTTTGAGAGACAGGCAAAGAGTGGAGAGGCTTGTTAGTTTGTTCAACATGGTGAGGGGTGTGTGGGGATGGGGAAGGTTAGGTAACCAGTTGGTCAGAAGTGATTACAAAGTGAAAGAGAACAACAGTGAGAAGCTCCAGAGAGTTTGGATGAGGACGGAGAGGGATAGGCAGTCGATGATGGTCAGGTCGGTGAGGGAGTGGAACATGCCTAAGGAGGAGCTGGTGAGGGTTGAGAGTGTGGGGCAGTTCAGAAGGGGTCTGGAGGGAGAGTAAGTGGGAAGATGTGGACTTGCCACCGGGCGATCGCCCATCTTCAAAGATCTTGATTATTATTGACAAACTGCCCATTGCAATCCTGCCACAGCATACACACACCTGAAACTTTTATTGTCTCCAACCCCCCCCCCCCCCACAATTCCCAAATAAAATTTTCAAACTCATTTTTAACATTAAAAATATAACAAACTAGCACTACTAAAAAACAAAGGGTGCTATTCAAGCCCTAAAGAACACACACATTTTTAAAGTGATGGAGCGTTTAAAGGCTTTGTAAGTCCATATGCCACTTGGTTCTGCGTGGCAATATACATCACATCAATCACTTTATCTTGTATTTTTTCTTTAATGAAGTGGTAACGGATATCAACGTGTTATAGTCTTTTGCTACTTTCTGGGTTCTTCGACACTTTAATTGCGACCTGGTTATCCTCGTATAGCACTACTGGCTTATCCGAACACAACATGCCAAGGTTGTTCATCACTCCCATCAGCTAACAAGCTTCTGTGACTGCTAATCTGAGTGCCATATACTCCGGGTCAGTAGATGAGAACGCCACCGAATGTTGTTTTCTTGAACTCCATATCACAGTGCACCCTAGTACTCGGTATACATTTCCAGAAGTTGATTTTCTGTCTTCCTGGTCACCTCCCCAGTCAGCGTCCACATTTCCTTCCACTATTGGTGCCGATGACAGACATCTATAGACTAGTGACACATTTAAGGTTCCTTTGATGTACCACAACATTCGTTTGAGGGCTGCCCAGAGTATTTCACTAGCATTATTTTGATACCTGCTCAAGAAGCTTAGCGTAGTGCACAGATCAGGTCTGCCAGGTTTTGACCTGTTCTCTCGCTGCATGTACACTGGTACCACCAGAGCATCCTTCAACCCCTGTGGTAACTTGCCCTCTACTAACGATCTACCAAACAACACTTCTTAATACCTTGCCATCATGTTCCCACCAAATTTAAGTATTCCGTTCCCTATGCCATCGGGCCGCACGGATTTATTAGCCTGCAATCCTTTAATGACTTCACATATATCCTGTTTCCCTATCTGGATTTTACTACATGTCATTTTGGCCCTGTTCGCCTCCTTAACCAATTCATCCTTCTCCGCAAACACAGACAAGTACTGCGCTTGCAACAACTCTACCTTCACCTTTGTCTGTATATGCAGTCAAACCATCTTTACCAGTTAGCAATGGTATTCATTTCTCTCCACCTTTCACTCTCTTCATATAACCAAATAGTTTCTGCCATCCCTTGCATTTACCTTCTTCCATCATGTTTTGAAGGTATTCATTCTTTGCCTCTTTGATCTTGCCATCCAGCTTCCTTCCCATCTGCTTAATCCGTATCCTAGTATGCACCATTTCCTCCCTCTTACTCTTTGCATGCATCTGCCTGCACTTCCTCTTTAGCCTCTTAATTTCTCTCCCATAATATGGAGGGTCCCCCGGCCTTTATTCATTTCCTCGGAACAAACTTCACCAACATGTCCTCTAAGATATTCCTAAACTCTTCCCACAGGCAGTCCACTCTCTCTTCCCTAGCCCACTCCTGAAACTTATATTTAGAAAGCACTTGGCCCCTTCCTTATTTCCTTGCCCATATTGCCGCACTACCCTGTCTTTGGTTTGCTCCATGGTAGATTTTCCAAGTTTAATTCTCACCACAGGCACTTCATGGTCGCTGATTCCCTCTACTACCATCGTATCGGCAATAGCATCACCAGGCCTGACCAATACAACATCAAATACTGACTCCTCAACTTCCATGATACACCTAGTATGTTTTCCTACTGCCTGTACTAGTCCCCCATTTACTAGCTGTGATACTAGAATTTTCATCCTGCCTCAATGTCCTCTAGTCTCTCCACCCACTACACCCCCGGCATGTTAAGATCTCCTGCCACTATCACCCACTGTCGGTCCCACATCCTGTCGACCCTGTCCTTTACTATCTCAACTGCCTGGCATCCTTGCCCAGGTGGCCTGTACACTGCCAAAAATCTAACACTTTTACATTTTCCTCTTACATATAATTTCATTACATCAGTTTCATCACCCACCCATACCACAGAACCCTTCAGACCCTTCCTAAGACACATGGTACAAACTTAGGTTGTGGGATGTTTCAAAAACACATAACTTTGAAACATATACCTTTTTGACAATATATTTACAATCAATATTATAGAGTAGGTAATAAATATGTGATAGAAATAATTACTTTATAAATAAGTTGAAATAATCACTGTTTTTTATGATTTAGGTGAAACACAGAAGGTAATAAATTGATGTTCTCTTATGTTTCAGATGAGTTAATAAATTGATGTTCTCTTATGTTTCAGATGAGATAACCATCTGTTACATACATGAATGACCCAGAATGTTTGGTTTCTGACGAACTGTTGCATGGTGAGCCCTCAACTACAGTAAAAAAAAACGAGGTATAGAAACTCTGATAAAGAGAAGTAAAGAAAAGGAAGGCCAGAAGCGTCTTCGTCTACAAGATCAAACTACAATTGACGTTCAGGAAAGGTGTAGGACGATATATTCAAAGGAGAACAGAACTGTCAATGAAAATCCTACTAACCAAAGACAGAGGGTGGGGACTTTTGATTTCAAGAAGATATGTGGGACCTGTGCGGAAGAGGCATCACGAGAATTTGTGACCAAAGAAAGCAAGATGCCTCTGAAAAGACGAGATAGCGTACATTGTGTGTCAACAATTGAGATTAAAAATTCTCTCTTGGCAGCAGCTGAATCGAAGCATGACGGAGAGGTGCTACAACGAATTCGTCTAGAAAGTGGTCTGGTTGTGGCAGAGGCTAGGTACCACAGATCCTGCTGCATCCAGTTCTTTAGAAAAGAAGTTAAAACTAGATTGTCAGTTGGCCAACCTGAAGATAAAGATGTGTCTCTGGCATGTAACTATATTTGTAAATACAGAGAGGAAAATGTGGACCAATACCAATTCACTTTGCCAGAAATTTTTGAAGGTTTCAACGGCTTTGTTCCAACTAATAAAGTACTGCTAAAAAGACTAAAAACAAAGTATTGAGACGACATTGTTGTCACAAGTTGAGGAGGTAAAAACAAGCCACCTGTAATATGCTTTCGAAGTACAGGTTACAAAATTCTAACTCAGAATTGGTATGACTCAAAGTATGCCGACGAGTAAGAAGAGCGACTTCGCATCGTGAAAGCCACCACTGCCGTTGCCCGCGAGGCTATCAGATCGATGGTCCACCCCCTTGATACTTACACCGAAGTGGATAAATTTCTGAAGGATGTTGAGAATGACATCCCAGAAACCCTTAAGGTGCTTGTGCGGTCAATAATTGCAAAGCCCAAAAAGGGAACAACTTCATCCTCTGCACAGCTTAAAGAAAAAACAAAAACCTATGCTATCGCTCACACAATTATTAATTCTACCAGACCTCGCTCATTCCTGTCCCCACTGCTCTTAGGACTTGGTGCAATGCTTCATAAGAAATACAGATCAAGAGATCTCCTGGAAGTGTTATCAAGTCTTGGGTTTTCTTGTTCATATTTTGAAGTTCAGTTCTTTCAAGCATCGGTCATTAAAAATCCACCACAAGTCGTGTTGGGAGATTCCTTTTGCCAATGGGTCAGTAACAATGCTGATTTTAACGTAGGCACGATTGATGGCTCCAACACCTGGCAAGCTATGGGAGGGCTCCAATGTATAACACCTTACTCGTTAAAAATCCACCACAAGTCGTGTTGGGAGATTCCTTTTGCCAATGGGTCAGTAACAATGCTGATTTTAACGTAGGCACGATTGATGGCTCCAACACCTGGCAAGCTATGGGAGGGCTCCAATGTATAACACCTTACTCGTCAGCCTGGTCAGAGGCAAGAATTGCGAGATTGAAGAAAATATCCAAGCAAAGGAAACTGGAGAATTCGGGAACATACCACTGATCACATTTCAGAGAACAAAGAAGGAGGGCCTCAAGTATATTTGTATCTATGACGTCAACACACAAAACCTTATCAGTTCGATAAGACAATCAGCCAGCGTCTTCATGTGGTTGTATGGAAAATGGAAAGGGCGCCTGGACGTCCCAGGGTGGAACGGATTCATGGAAAATATTACCTCTCATCAACCATTTCAGAAAACTCGTACAATGTGTCTGCCATTCCTCAATGCACCTCCAGGAAACCTTAACACTTTGTACTCTGTTCTCCTTGATTCAGTTCAACGAAGAGGTGGTAAACAGAAATGCTGCATTGTGACCAGCCTCTCTTCTACAAAGCCAGAGAGATTGTGGCTCCCTGCAATTGTGAATCTTCATTATCATCAGTGATTGTGTGCTTAGGTGGCTTCCATCTGGTGATGTCGTATGGATGCTATTGGATATATAATGTATGGTAGGGGGACTGCAGGATGTCCTTAGCACCATATACGCAGAACAAAGTACAAAAAATTTGCTGACGGGACTTGCATATTCCAGAGCTCTGAGAGGTCACATTTTAGTTCACCTGGCACTGGCAAGTACTGTGTTGTCAACAATGACCATCACAGATGACCCGAATCAAACTATATTGAAGATGCTGGATGATGTGGGAGCTCCAAATTCTTTACAATACTTGGAACAATCAACACTAACAAGTATTATGGAACAATTCTATGACAAACTCTCAGAGATAGCGAAGAATGGGCCGTATGCAAAGTTGTGGGTGCAGTCTTTCCACATTATATCTGTTGTAAAGCAGTTCATAGAAGCCGAGCGAACTGGCAATTGGCAATTGCATCTTCAGTCTGTGCAATGGATGTTGCCTTTCTTCCATTCCAACGGGCACTTTCTCTATGCTAAATCAGCTCAAATGTACCTACAAGACATGGAGTTGGAGCAAAAACTTTCGCCTGATGAATATGACCTATTTGCAAACCAAGGCTTCTTCACCATCCGAAGGTCTGACAAGTTTTGGTCTGGTGTATTGTCAGATCAGACGATTGAACAGATTCTCATGAGATTACTAAAAGTCCAAGGTGGGCTGTCACATGGACGAGGCATAACAGACAGTACTCTGGCGACTTGGGCTTCCACAATTTCCACTATCATGGAAATTTCTGAACAATTGGAGGACTTTTGTGGCGTAAAGTACGGTACTTCAGAGCAGCACGTAGATGCTAGGTCTACAAGGGTACAGAAGGACAATGCAGACGTTGCGACCCTTCTTGATTGGTTCTCAACTCACGGTCCTTTCCCCAAGTGGACGATTTGTGATGTCCATTAGCACAGGAGTAACTGACGATGATAAAATTGACTGCAATGAAGCCTTCGAAAAAAGTATTCAGAGTATTGCTAAGATTGTTACCAAAAACTTTAGTAGTGTTAAATTTCAAAGAAACATCAAAGTGGTTCCTCTTAATGCTTTCAAGTCGAAAGTCAGGGTTCACAGGGAAGATATACCAGTAAACCCAGATACACTATTCCGACGGATAATACTTCTTAAGAAATCAGAGGAACAGTTTATGAATAAGTTTGAGTTTGAGTTGACGCCTTATCCCCTTGCCATTTTTGATGAACAAGGAATGCAGAAAACTAAGTAATCAGTATTCTACGATTTATTTTCTCCCGTGTCTGATCCACCAAACCTGACAGATAGTGTACTTGTCATTGATGGTGGGTTCCTTCTACATCGAGTATTGTGGCAATCCAAGGAACTATTCTCAACAATTCTCTTTAAATATGTGGACTATGTTAAGCACTACCACAACCCTGGCAGTACAATCATTGTTTTTTATGGTTAACCTCATGAGGCAGCAGTAAAAAGTACTAAATGGGCTGAGAAATGTTGCAGTAAAAGCAAGTAATCTTCGGCAAATATGGTGTTCACTGAAAGAATGGCTACAACCATGCCAAAAGAACAATTTCTCTCCAACGGAAACAACAAAGAGCGGCTTATCTCCATTCTGTGTGAGAAATTGATACAGCAGGGATTTTAAGTTAGACAAGCTCTTGAGGATGCTGATACCCTCATTGTCAACAACACCGTTGAAAAAGCAGATAGTTCTGCGACTGTCATAATAATCGGTGAGGACACCGATCTACTGATCTTATTAACAGCCGAAGCAGCCAATTCTTCAAACATTTACCTCTTGAAACCTGGAAAGGGGACCTCGCAGAACAAGTTCTACTCTTTCGAACACTTCAAATTCTCTTATACTGTCAAACAGAACCTTCTGTTTCTACATGCTATCAGTGGATATGATACAACCTCTGCATTGTACCGCCAAGGGAAGATGAAGTTTTTTAACCTCCTTGAAAAAAACTCGACTTTACACAAGGCATGCAAGGTTTTCCACCGTGCAGATACTGCTCCTGAGGACCTCATTACAGCAGGTCAAATGTTTCTAGCAGCTCTCTATTCACATAAGTCCAATGATATAACTCTCTAGACAAGATCCACTACAAGATATTCTCAAAATTCCTCGTAAAGCCTACTTTCAATCTCGCTCTACCCCCAGCGATTGCAGCAACCGCCCAACATATTCTTCGGGTCTACCACCAAATTCAAGGATGGTATGATAGACCAATGGATCCTCTCAGTTGGGGTTGGAGGAGGACGGAACTTGGCTTACTTCCTACTATAAACACCAAAGATGCAGCTCCAGCAGAAATCCTCAACTAAGTGTGCTGAAGATGCACCAAGGGGTGTACGGGAAAGTGCAGCTGTCACAAAGTAGGACTGAAATGTTCAACAATTTGCCTCAACTGTCACGGTCTGTCATGCTCGAATTCAGCGCCATTCGAAGATGAGGGTGTGATCCATATGCCGATAACCGTAGAAGAAGAAATAGGAGACGAAAGTCCCTTCGAAGATAACAAGATGAAGTTGACAATCCCGACATGCCACCCGAACTTGAAAGCTCGCCGATGAAGAGCCATCAACATCAAAGAAAATGTCAGCCTGAATTCTGCCATGTTTCTCAACATAACTTTTGTCAAATATAAAATACTAGCGGCTAAGATTTTGATTAATAATTTGTGAATACTATGTCAATTTTGAATGTTTAATTTATCTTTAAATGTTCCGATCCTCCAAGACAACTCATCATTAAAAACAATAATTATTTTAAATTGTTAATACAGTAATTATTTCTATTAATTAAATACTCTATGCAAAATATTAATTACATATGTTTTTTTCATTAAAATTATCTGTTTTTTAATAAATATGTGACCCAAAACGCAAGTTTGTACCGAATTAATAAAATTTACCGATTTCTAACTTTTGATTTCAGCTATGCCTCTCATCCCAATTCAATGGTTTATATACTCAATCGATGTAAAATTTAATCTTCTTTAATTTCAAACTGAGCAATATTTTCTGTCCGACGCATCGTTTTTGAGCGACAAGCTAAAATCTAAAAAAAAAAGTGCAAAAAAATGGTGAATTTTTGTCCGCAAAAAGTTTAGTTCCCCTCCTAGGAGGGTGCAAACTCAGATTACAAGTATTTAGGAGAAAAAGGAGGTATTAAAACCATTTCCATCTTTCTTGGAATTAATTCCTGGAAAATTCCTAATTTGACTGGCCTATACTGCAAATATTTCTATATATATATACAAAAATAATTATTTCCAAAACGCAGTTACCTATGATGAGAAATTCAATAAACATTTTCGGCCATAATATGCCTTTAAATTCGCAAAATAAAACCTTTTGACATCGTCTATAAACAGCTATTCCCGCTTGAAATATTGCACCGGTAAGTTTAAAAATTTTTATTTGAAACAATCCCATATGTATTTAATATGTTTACAACTTGTATTAATACAATTTACGCACTTGGAACCTCTGTATCGTAACATTTTAAATATATGAGAGCATCGTCCCAATTGGAGAGAACGAGAGCAACCTAGAGAGCTAACACGGCGCGGGATAGGCCAGGTTCGGTTCTGGGGAACCAAAGAATGTGCCCGACATGAGTTACCTGGGATTTATGTCTGGTGTGGGTCAACAGCCTGTTGGCTCTGTAACCTGACCCTCCTGCCGTTGGTTGGAGTTGGAAGTCCTCGTGATTTGCTTGCGTGCTAACCTGGCACGCACTGCTCCCGACGACTCTCGCTGCTGTGGCTCCTTAGGGTATGGAGGGGAATAAAGTCATTGTTGCCTTTCGAAGAAAACACTGACATGATTTGAAACCAGCAAGGTGGTTTATTAGCATGAAACACCCTTGAGCAAGTTCCACCATTTACCACACATAAATATTCGCTCGGAGCGAACAAGTAAAGCTGTGAATGCGGCGTGTCGGCCAACAATGGAATTATATGAAAAGTTATGAGTGAGGCTCAAATAGCACTGCCCTAATGCGCATCGATCCCTGAGGCCATGAAGATACAAAAGGTGTTCCGGTAGACTAGATTAAACTATTGTAAACTAAAAGATTACGTCACTAAAAATGAGGGACCTCAGGGAGATGGGACCGCACTCAGCGCACACGATCTACTTCCTCGCTAATGGGACAAAGACTAACTCAACATGGTGTCGGGCGGGACTCGGAAGCCCGCGTTCCCGCCAGACGTGGTGGATTTGTTCTTACATTCTAATTTAAACATAAAATGCAAAACCAAAAGTAATGAAAAAGTAGAGAGGTAATTTTAAGAATGTTTCTGCCCATTATATACATACATCTGCCAGTCCTTTTTAGGGTAATCTCTGGAAGCATTGTTATGATAAAATATGTATTAAATTCAGTAATAAAATACATAATGAGATTTTGCTTGAATTAAGAGGAAGCATATATCAAAATTGCTTTTATGAATTACATAAATGTTAAAAACACAAAAAATAAATTAAAAGCACTCTGGGCGGCTTTTCTAAGCGTCCTTGCCACCATGATGAATTTAGCAGCTAAAATAATATTCAAAGTGTTCAAAACATTTTCAAATAGATTACCGTAGTGAAAACACGTAAATTCTGCAGTGCCTTCTGGTATGTTTTTTGATTAATGAAAGTCTCTATTTACACAATACCTGTTACAGCTTGGCACCTGATGTGCATCGTGGCGCGTAGTACCCCGATGCCACAAACATTATCACATGGTCTGGGACCATTTTAGATTATTTTGCAGTGTTAGCAAATACGTTGTGGGCCCTGCAACGAATTTGGCTAGCCCAAAACTGCTATGTTGTAGACAGTAATGTACCTCATTCATAGAATGGGACGTGAGTGTTGACGTTTCCACTGATGAAGCACAGTGCCTATGTCCTGCTGTTGCTAAGGGGGAGGGGGATGTAATAACTGTATGCTGTGGTTCTTAAGATATCAACTTCTTTACTAGACACCATTAAATACATCAACACAATCACGATGAACATTGATTAAAGATATCACAATCGCCTCTCATCCATGCCTGTTCTTGCCATCGTTCTCAACAACTTCCTGTCCTTCCACATCATAGATATGTATATCACCCACATCATAGAGCACTATACTGAAGACATATCACTTCTAACACATATATAACATCTCCCTTCTCTTATTACAACACATTGGTGTATTCACAACCCTTAACAATACTTAACTCTAAGTTATTTTTATGATATTACATAATCTGCTAAATACCTTGGTTTATGCACAATTCTGCCTGAGCGAGTACTGAGGGGCAGTCCTGATGGTATCTCCAATGGCTCTTTTTCTGCCCTTACAATATCTGGTAATGCTTGCTCTACCTGGTCTAGTGGTTC
>PNEQ01129493.1:0-29724 GCA_003012365.1 Medauroidea extradentata
CGGTACCTGCAACATAATTAACGTCGTGACCGATCAAAAGCCGCCGGAGGAAGCGCCTATTATTTTCGTCGAAAGAAACTTTAAGTATCTACCTCTCGTGACGCAACCCGCAGTGCGTGAGTCCCTTAGGCCGATTTAAAAAGAAACTTCTTTGTTATTTTATTTCAATTAAAGCTAGCCGGGCATACTACAACATAACGTAATACGAACCCAATCATCGAGCATTAATCACGTAAGAGGCAGAGCAACGACACCTCTTATCATAACCAAACGCGGGTCGCGAGCAACCAACAACAACAAAAAGCGTCGCATAATGTACTCTCAAGTAACTTCTACAAAAGTAACAGTGTTTAATACAAATAAATGGGGCGTTGGTATTATAGTCGCAATCATTTACTTTGAAAACCATTCACACTGCCCATGGTAAGTAACACGCCATTTCAGAATATCTTTGTGTGACATTTTTGTTGTTAATGTGTACAAAATTTGTTTGTGCCTATGTCAAAACCTTGTAGTTTTGTCTTTTCTGCTAGCAATTCATGAGCCAACGTTGACAGAAAACACAAAATTATATATAGGGTTTCAATTCTATCAACCTATAAAAATTTATCTCTCGTTGCTATTGGCGGAAAACAAAGTAATAAACACCTTTTAACCACTCGTACAGTAAAGGCACGCATTACTAGTTCCCTCACATATTTATATTAAACTGACTTTACAGTGGAAAGAATTTTGGACCGCATTGAAATATAAATTTCGGAACTATTGCATTTGCTACGAAATAATGTAACGAATTTTAATTCATTAACTTTGTGCGTTTGCCATAATATTAAGTTTACAAAGTATTACATTTAAAATTAAATTTGGCTCAGGCAGTAAATCTTTATTAAATTACATTATTACTTCACGCAGAATACGAAAGTCATCTATCTAACTACTTTCCACAAAACGGAATTAAAAATACGTAGCAACGTGCAGTCTTGGATCTGATATTGCAGTTTTCCACAACGATACTTGCCATGTTTGAAATAAGAAAAATTATGCAAAATTTTTGATTGTACAATATATGTATTCTTCTATACTGAAACTAGCTATTAGCTGAGGAGATTAATCTCAACCTATTTTGCAGGTCACTGGTTCGAACTACGTTAGCATGCGAAAAAAAAGGAAACAGCTTTACTGGTGTATGGAAAGTTACAGAATTGAGGAATTATTCGTTTGCATGTACGTGATACTTACCTAACACTCGCGTGTCGTTTTACAGTCAAATGCGTGATCCAGTAAAGGAATGCGTTAACTTTAAATTAAGTTTTTTTATAATTTCCCTGTTACTTTTAAAGAATGATGTAATGTTACCGATATTTACATAAATAACTACTTTGTTTAGAATTCCATATTCATAAAGCTTGCATTTATTTGTTTCGTTGAACTTACACTTTTCCGCTGTTTTGTGTTGCAAAATCCTGAAAAATATATAGGTTTAACTTGACTGATTTAATACAGCTGCGAACATGGTTACCGACACGGTTGTGGTTTGGCAACTTAATCGGTATTAACTGGCTCGACGAATAATCAATACATATTATATAATACTGCAATATATACTGCAAACAAAATCGTGTTTTACACAAGTATATATTTAAAAATTGCACCTTGTACACCGTTCATCATCACTAATGTTGATATATGGCGAATGTTTGTAGTCAAAGCATGGTGTATGCTATGCTGACAAAGCAATCCTAGTTGTTGCAAATGCCGTTACCCACATTGCAGTCCCTTTTATGGCTGGAACCGCGCGGCTCAGCTGGTGTTATTCATTTCAAAAAATTTTGACACACAGAAAAATTAGTACTTACAGTAAATTATTTGACATAATTCGTTTGCTGTTAGGAATTATTGCTTTTTAGCGAAGAATACACTTAAAAATAACATATTTGATATTGCCAAGTTGTTTCTTTAAAGTGTTTTCTTTGATGGCAATATTATTTTATTTAGACCAACATTTTTTTACACAGAGTATGTCTTTTAAAATCCTACAACTAACTTTACCATTCAGATTATTGCTGAACTGTTTTAATTGTAACACATATTTTTTATCCATTTATAAATATACTTTAAACAAAAATGTATTTGTGGGAAAGCTTCTTTGCATGGTTCATATTTAAATTTAATTTTCCTTTGTCACAGCAAAAATTGTGGCAATGCAAACAAAATGTTTTTAGTGTACTCATTGCAGTCATTGAATAAACGTGCTGAATACGAGTCGACGATATTCTACTGGGAAAATACGGTATGTCGAAGAAACACCAATACGTTATAAAAAAATGTTCCTGTATAGTACAACTATCAACTAATTATCGTAAATTTACAAACGTTCTGTTTTGTCAGTTGCAGAATTCCCTACGAGTTTTTGAATATATTGTTACAGCGTTTAACATAATGTAAGTTGCGTTGACACTTCACAAGTTAAGGTTACGAGAAGAGCAAAGCTGAAAATTGTAATCTAAATTGTGTGAACTCAATCCTTCCTTCGTGTATACATCACCCGCATTCATAACGCTCATGCGTAGTCACAATATATCCTGCTTTGTTGTGTTAGGATTGTGCATTAAGTTTCTTAAGGTGCCCGTCTAGGAGGACGTATTTTGAGTCCAAGAAGTGTTGAGAGCTAAAGACGACAGATAACGCATCGCGTCTCTCCCTAGCCTCTAGGCGCAATTCCCTGAACTGGCATGCAGTCTTCTACCTGATGGCTTATCTCTCTGAAGCATTCAATGGTGACCGTATCATTGTATGTATGACTATTTTAGTTTAAGGGGAATCCTCGACTGGCGCATGGACGGCGTTGTAGCGTGTTACGCGTATTATTTTTTACGCGAGACCCCTTAACTTATTCATATAACGTTTATCTACGAAAAGAACACACACTTGAAACTATGCTTCTATGTATTCAAAAATTCAGCACGCTTATTAGAAACATGATTTTCGGGCCTCTCAAATGGTTAGAAACGTATACTTTTTATTTTTAGACTTCCTTGACTCCTAAAATATTACCTGAGTTCGTAAAGTGCAAAGCGAGAGGCATGCGTTGGTCATTACTTCATACTATTCAAAAATATAATGTTTTGGTCACCGCTTAAAGTCCCGTAGGAATAAAGACTGCAACGAAAACCTTGGGCACCAGTTTGGCATGCTGCAAATAGAGGCGATATGTTTCTCGTCAAGCGTGGGACACTGGCTCTTATCGCTACGCTGTTCCCACGGGTCAAAGGTGGAAATTCGACACCGGCGAAGATTCCTCTTAAGGTGTGTTATGCCTGCGTATACATTTTTTAATATTCTGATCCAAGGTTATCATGCCTAAAAAAGGACCACAAAACACTAATTTTTCTGCCGCGAGAAGGAAATCTTTAAATATTAACGAAGGACCTGAAGAAGGCATACTCTCTTGTATCGTTCTTTGAATGCTGTTCTCAAGCAGATGTCGTTCATTTACGTTGAGTATTTTCAGAATAAACTATTGTTGATCGAAGCTCAGCGCACCGCTCGTCGGCTTCGGGAACAATTGCCAGTTATATTCCCCATGAGTTTAAATAGTAGCAGTTGTATCTGATCAATGAAACAAGACACAGATTCTCAAGCCTCCATACACAAATAATTATTTCACTCCCTGAATTCAAGTAATGACTTGGTGTGTGTATAAATTATGTCCAGAAACAAACGCATAATATTCACACCACGCGAATCCTGAGCTAAACAGGAGACGAGAATTCAAGTGGCAAAATGTCGTACATCATTTTACGTGCAATATCCGGCAACACTGCACGAACAAAGTTTCCTCTTCTGTTCCATGTTAAGGAATTAGTTTATGTATATTACGTCAAGTAATCATGTTTGATTGCTCGGGATTTTAACCTGCACCCACAGTATGCAGGTCAGAACAGTGGTAGGAAGATAAGTAAGACTTCTGTGGCGCGCAAGAGGGGCCTAAGTACAGTGCCACGTTGCCGCATTGTGCATATAAAAAAATTGGTGTGCTTATTAAGTATTTGTTTCTGGACACCCTAGACACACACACACTTATTCACTTATTTACAACGAATGTTGCTACTTGCACAAGAGCATTGGTTCTCTGTTCATTCCTCTGAATTGCCAGACAAAAGCAGCATAATTGACAAAATTCTTAGTAGACGGACGGCTGCTAGAAATCTCTGACAGAGTTAAAGCCCAATATCCCACACAGATAACAAAGGCGTTTTTTTTTTTTAAACAAAAGTTGCAGATGTCAGGTAAAAATACTACGTTTTCACGTGTCCTGTGGATGGAATCGGACGACGAACATTTCGACGCACACTAACCTCTTCGTGGCAGAGACAGTTGGGTCTAATTAAAAGGCCAGGCCGGAAGTTTCACAGCGCGCGGCAAAAGCAGTAACTCGTAATCACCAATTAAAACTTTTGGTAACGGCCGTGCGAAGAGCTCGCGGCGACAATAGGCAATACGCGTGGCGGAACGCGCTTCTGCATGTACGCAGATAACAATAACAGTTGGCATCCCTGCTGCTGCTACGTTCCAGGAACTTGTTTAGCAGAGAACTTTTGTTTACAGGCTTACACACCTGCGGGGCATATGTGTGGTTGGCAGATACGACTGCCTCTCTGTACTAATACGAGCCTGAGAAATATTCCGATACTAAGCGGGCCACTGCTGTTTGAAACCCGATAAGGCACTACATCGGCGCATAAGCTGATATACTCAGTTTCATATAAGTTTGGATAAATTTGACAGTCGCTTATGGGCAAACATTTTTAGTATTTTTGTGATTTGTTGCACGATGCAAGACGATTTTAGCTCTAAAATGAATCTGAGATGTCCATTTCAGCACTTGGCACTGCAAAGTTTGTTTTGTGTAGAGCCAAAAATCACAAAATATTGCAAATTATTTCCCATAAGTAGCAGTCAAATTTATCCAAACTTATATGAAACGGAATGTAACACTTGGTCAGCTGTGTGAAGTAGGTTTCGGAAATGCACAATATGGAAACTTTGTTTAATGTCAAAACGTATTACACACAAAATTGTATTACGTAAAACATAACTCACAAAACCAAAACATAAAATCATAACACACAAAAATATGCTACGCAAATAAAAAATATACGAAACATTGCTATTGCTAAATAAAACACGCCCACAAGAACACGTCACAGAGTCAATTTCAAGCAAGAAAAAATTACAAATGATCGTAACACTACTGTTTACAGATACCTAGAAAACACTCCACAAACAAACACTTGCAGAGAAAATTAGTCACAAAAATCCATACATTACAAAGTCGTGTAATTTTAAAACAAATAATGTGTTTTAAGAACAAAAATAAAATAATATGTTCTAAGCTATGTCCAACAAAATGTTAACCACAAACAAATGTCCGTCACACGTGGGAGAAGGTTGATATAATGTATGTGGCCCTGTCACTTAACATACAGTATTGAAAACTGGAAGGTTAATATGGCACTAATTAAGGGGCCGCCCTACATAGGCTGCGTTTGCTTGTGTGAGGTAGGAGCGGTAAGGTTGCCGTTGACCGACGTATGTAATGTATTATCGCCTCTCCGCGCAATCTACTCAGCTGGCATGCACTGCTTTACTGTTATCCCTTTTCTTGTGGGACTTTAAGCTGTGACCACATTATTTTATTTGTTGCCAGCGTAGTTCAAAGTCTAACGCATGTTTCGATAGTTGTTTTTTTTTTTTTTCGAATCCGGTTGTTATTTTTACCGATACGGCAGTCTGAAAACCCCAGTTTTGGCCGTTTTGAGGGCCCCGAAGATGATGTTTTAAATAACCGTGCCGAATTTTTGAAACTATAGCGGTATAGTTTTAAATGTGTGTTGTTTTCGTAGATATACAGATATAATGCGCCGTAAGTGGTTTCGTCAAAAAAAGAATAATCACAACTCGCTGCAGCGCATTTCAAACGAAGGTAGGGAGGCCCCTTAAAAATTTGCTTTCGTTGGATACGTGGCTACTTATGCATTGTGTAAAAACAAGTGACAGTGAGTGACTTCAAGGAGCCAACTCAGACGACATCAAAGCAGAAAAGTATACTTACACAAGCTCGTGAATATTAGACAGAAAATAAAATACTGAGAGCGGGAAAATATGTTATTTATGGTACACATAAATGTCATAGTTTCAGCAACTTTTCACATTTAGTGGTTGCTTGAGTTTTCACGTACAATTCTATGTTTCACTACAAAGCCTTGTACTAGACGTATGTCCATTTTTTTCTGGTTAACATACTGGTATAATTATAAGAATAACTGAAACATCATTGTGTGACAACATACTATACGACCACGCGTCAAATAGTTATGCCAATCCTAACGAAACCGGTGTCATGTGGTGGACGGGTGGGTAACCTCGGCTGACCTTTGACCTCTTATCTTGATGTCGCCACGGCCGCCATATTGGATGACGTCATAAAGTTTCGGAGGGCGTCATAAAAGTTTTGATGGCGCCAGCAAAATTTTCCAAAATTTTGAAAAATTTCAAAATTAAAAAATATACAAAATAATCCAAAAAATACGAAAAACTAAAAAAAAAATTTTATTTCTGGAAAATTGCTAAAAAAATAATCAAATATTTCACAAATTTCAAAAATAAAATCCAATAAAATAAAAACATTTTTACATAACTGCCATCTTGTTTCGGGTGCCATTTGAGTGTTTCCTCCGTATCTTTCGAGAATTTTTCAATTTTTCATGCTATCCAAACACATATTTAACACACAGAATTTATCAGAAACTTGTTACAAAAATACTATTTAATTAAAACTGTGTATAAAGGCAAAAATATTTACGCTGGTAGTCATTTTGTGCCTAATTCATTCTATAATAACTAGATGAATATTTGAAGTTTAGTTTTACTCTAGGTAAGTACATTAGTGTATCTCTATTCGAAACAAATTGAAACAAAACCTTCTTCGAGCAATCAGATTTTCGGATTGGATTAACAGAAATGTTTCCTACAACGCACCAGCGAGCAGAAATTTACCGAAATCAATAAAGCATTAGAATTAATAGTGTGCAAGTTCTTGGGAAGAGATGTTTTGTGTTACTATGTCTAATGTAGTTTCTCGTCACTGCATTACTGTAATGTTAAAATAAACCTTTTCTTTGTTATAATCTGAATGTTTGATCATGGAGACTTTGCTATACAATTAACAGTAAAATTTTACGTATATAAAAGTTTTTTATTGGGTGAAAAGTTAATCATAAGTAATGTGCACATGTTGAGACAGTATAGTACATAAATTAGTGCTAAATGCTTTCATTTAAAATTTCTTGTTTCTAAAAACTAGTAAGCAAAAATGAAGGAAAGAAATCCTAGACGATAGTTTTCGTGCCAACTTTCTGAGCAAAAATTTTCCCCGAGTGACGTATTTTTAGGGCACAATTTCTGACGCCGAAATTTCGTCTACTTAATTGCGACGTAATAGATTACGCTTAACAAATTAGTCAATCTTAGAAATTTAGTGAACCTGGCGCATGTGACATGTTTTAGCGTCGTGCAGAAACTATTTTTTCTTATGTAACTATTAAAAATGTTCCCATGCGTTTATCTACGAGAAGAAGACACACTTAAAATGTGTCCCTATGACTTTGAAAATGAGGTTCGCTGATTAAAAACACGATTTCCAATCTTCTCATAAGAGGGCAGAAAATTAATATTTTATGTAGGAACAAATATCAACTGTAATTGTAAAACAAAATCATAGAGACCTGCGTTGGACTTTACCACACACTTTTTACACATAAAATAATAGGGTCATGGCTTAAAGTCCCATTGAAAAAAACACATTCTACGAAAACACTGCGCTCTAGTTTAGCTCTTCGCGGCTAGAGGCGATGAGGTGTTTGACGGACGTGTTATATTCGTCTTATCGCCTTCTCAATTTCCGTGCTTCAAACAAAAAAAAAAAAAAACTAGCAACCACTAACTTTTATTAAATTTGGTAAATACCAAAACCAAAGAGTTGTTCTAAAGTTTCTTTATACTCACTTCAAAACACCAGTGAATTTCGAAGCAGTGCATAGGTACAAATATATAATAATAAATATTTTGCTGGCGAACACCTCAACCACCTCTCTTTCTTCTTCCTTCAAGAACTGCTCTCATCCCCCCCCCCCTCAACTCCTCGCGGACTCCCGTGAGCGGGATAACGACTGCACCCCGGGGTATCGGAAATCGCTCTGCGGATCGCGCGGTAACGATAGATGAAGTTGGAACGCGCGCACCCACACCTTGCGATCGTCCCGCTGTTAAATAAGGATCCCATCCCGAGGAAGAAGGGGAAAAAAAATATTGGAGGCCTTTTCCGGCCAATTTAATCTCTGCCCATTTTCCCGTGGGTTCGTTTCTCGTTCCGTGATGCGCCCTTTGCTACTCACCCCCCCCCCCCCAAAGCCCGCCCACCACCGTCACCGTTTCCCTTTTAAAAGACTTTGGTGATTCCTTACGCTGAAAGTTTCAAGAATGAAATCGGGTTCTAAAAGCTGCCGACTGTTTTTTTTTCCCTTGCCAGTCTTGCGTGTATTGGCGAGACCCTATTCTGCGAAGTTTCCTTGTTTTCTTTTTATCTCACGCGAGAAACATTTCCACGCTGATGTGGGGCACCCTCTTTGGTCCACTCCGATCCCTTCTTAGAACAGGCTTCCCGGCAGATGGCATGGTTATTATACTTCGGGTTGCATTACAGTTTCCTATGTTATACAAATAACATTTAAAATCAAATCAAACATTTTGAAAATACGCTTCTGTACAATGACATGGCAATATACTGTTACATCTTACGGCCTGAAAAATTCGTGTTTTATTTTGGTCACAAACTAGTATGAAGTTTGCAGCTTGACTAATAAGCCTATTTTTCTTAGTAATGGGGAAAATTTGCCCAGTCAGTTGTAAAGCTTGTTTTTAAAGGGCTATTTTAAACGAAAAGTAACTACATTCATCATAATTTTACTGAAATTATTGTTTGATTTGAAATTGTTGAAGAGTTCATGAAATATAACAATTTAATTTATTCGTACGATATGTTCCAAAATTGCGGAAGTTGCTGAACTAAATCAATAAACACTATTAAATTAAGCCATATGTTTCAAAGAGACAAACAAGCCTATTAAATTTAGATCAAACTAGTTATAACAACCAGAAATGTAACAAAAAATGTTCATTTAACCATGCAGTGCTCTCTTTGAAAATGTCAGTCATATCTACCTATGCAAAATAATCTTTCAGAAACCAAAGAGTGTATGGTTAACCCTAAAAGTATGTAGTAAGTATAATTAAAATAGATCTAAGAACTCTCAAATTAACGCATAAAATATTAACTCTGCTAAACTCGCATCTTTTTTATTAACTGTCAAGTGTTAAGTTTATTATTAATTGGTCTCGTAGAACACGAAATATGGCATGAAGTTTTTGTATGTTCATATTGTTTCATCTTCCAAAATTGTTTGCCCGACAACAATATATCCTATTAAAATCTAAGTTTTACTGGAAAACGATCAAAACACAAAATACGTAGTTCTTAGAATATAACTGAACGAACATGATTCATGTCGTGCTATCTCACTAAATGGCTGATCTAATGATCTCCTTTTTCCCCAACTCTACATTCCGGAGCCGCTATATTCTATTCTCATGTCATCCCCATTCCTCTACTGCTGAAAACCTCGATATCATGTGCTAAACAAAATCTCGTAACTCATTCGTTGAAACAAATGATGAAGTATCAAAATACAAGATTAGGTTTGAATCAAGAAGAATGGTTCGCGATATACGAAAGCAGTTAATTTTTAAATCGCTGCTATTATAAAATAAACTAATGTATTAGGAAAACACATACCTGTAACATTTTTAAGTAGGTACAGTGTATGTTGGTGCCAAGTTAGATTAAAATCTGCCTTCGGGTTCTTAAGATATTGGTGGAGGACACACAAACAAAATACATTTTAATTGCAGATGCATGATTTCATACAGGTACGTAACTTTCCAAATAGAAACGTAGGTTTTGGGGCCTCATAAAGCTGTGACTAGGTAAAGCTTATCAGGTAATTATACAGAACATAGTGAAAGTGTCGCAAGGATGACCTACCTCAGTAAGCAACGTCCATGCTTATTCCAGTTGCACTAAACTATTTTTACGATAAAGTGATGGTGATTGCGTTTATTTGTTCAGTGAAATAAACTGCAAAAAAAATATTTGGCAATATTGTACACTATCTCCAACATTAAATATTGTTACGGAGTTTTGCAGTGATTTCGAAAATGTTTTTTATTGCTACCTAATACTCATATCAAAATTTCGCTACACTGTTTTAGCACTTATGTGTTGTAATTTGTAGCTGAATTTTTTCGTAGAATTATACATAACGGTATTTCATTACCCAAAGTACCACGTTTTTCGTCGTGAAAATAAGCAAAAATTAAGGAAATAATTTTTTTTTTTTTTGCTGGCGAATGGTACATTATTTAAAAAAAACGCGTCCACAGTATTGTGCATCGTGTGATTGCACATTGACTCAAACTTTTTCAAAACTTTTGGTTAAAAAATATTTGAGTTATTGGCACCAGTCTGAAAAAAACTCAGGAACAAGCCCTTACATGGAAATACCACTGGAACGCTAATTTAAGTCATATTGTTTAAAAAAAAAGCCTATATTCTGTGTTCATTGATTACATCTTCCGTGGGGTGGGTCAGCTTACAACAACAGTAGAGAAACATTTCAAATAAATGATTTCAAATCATAATATACATAATAATGAATCGTTAATAACTATTCGATTACATAATAGTGATATATCACTTTGATTTTAATATTTCCAGTGGACAAATGCAAAAACGAAATAGGAAACAAAATGTTTTAGCAAAAAAGGAAAATAACCGAATATGGCGGTGCACTTTCTAGCGGCGTGTAGTGCATCCACAACTCGAATGATTCACGGCTGTTGAAGTAGCTGTTATACGCACTTCCCGAAAACATAGACGGGATAGAGCACTACACAACTTTCATGATACTGAGCTTGGTTTTGCGAAGCACAAGTAATGGAAAGATGTAAACAGATTTATCAGGTTCTGTGTTGTTTTATTTACGTTAATGCTTGAGTAGTTAAACATTTTAAAAGAATGACGCCACAAGTCTGCAGTATTTCACTGCCTATATGAACTCTTTGACTTTTTATGTCATTCGGAAATGATTCAATTAACGCTATTCTGAAAGGCAACTTCCATTCTTCATGCAAAAATGTTCGTAATGGGGCTCATTACGAACGTTATTGCATGAAGATAAGCAAAACTTGTAAAGAAACTCAAATGACATTATCGTACAAACTTTTCGGGGATAAAACGATGACGTCAAGTTTAAATCCCGAAGTATACGTAGCATTATTAAATGACTGTTTGACAATATAGTATTACTTGATGGGACTTATTTATCACATAACATTTGCCTGCTACAAAACCTATTGCTGTGCTAAATAAAAATAACGTAAAATTTATAAATTTCAAGTAACCGTTTCACAAAACGAATTAGTTAATTTTCAAAATGTTTATTATTCCAATAATATTTCATCTCCCTTTATGGACATTATTTATTGCGTTTAGCCTTATTACATTGTATATCCATGTACATTCTAGGATATTTATCATCGTGAAAGTTCTTTTACTTCCATGTGATTTACATCCATTTATTCAGTATTTATCCTAAAATGGTTTTAAGCTTGCGACAAAATCAAGAGATGTCACTTCAGTTATCTGGTGTTAATGAACGAAAGATTCCAGTGGAGGAATTTCGAAGTACAGCATGTTGTTTCAGAAGTGATACAAAAAAAAAACACATGCACTTGACTATTACTTGAAGTGTCATTATGCATGTGGGGAAAAGCCGCTTGGCTACTGATTACATTTTAAACAGAAGATACTATGCACATTACTTAAAGGGCTGTACTTATAGATAGAATACACGAATACTGGTGAGCCTTCGCTTGCTGCCTGATGAAGCTAGCCTAACCGTCGCGACTGCTCTTCCGTATGGAATATTCATTCGTTCTCTTATGTGTTTTAGTGTCCTATCTACAAATACTGTCCTGTAAGTACTTGCTCATCGTATTGTTTGGAGGGGAATGTAATAAACTTCCCGTCAACAACCTGATTACCGCAGAGAATGTTACGAATTTTTATATTAATTCTATATAACCTACAAAAGATAAAACATTAAAAAATATTTTCTTCAAAAATTTAACTGTGAGGTTTACAATAAGAAAATTTTCAAATTTAAAATGCGAGAGTTTATACTCTCCGCATTTCAACACGGTGGAACATACTATATTTTCTTGTAATTGTTACCGACGAGATTTCCTGTCAATAACTCCATTTTCAAGGATTTCTTTGTTTTTATTTCATACCAACGTGTCTGACACAGAATATTTTTCGCCACAATCATATGTTATTTTTTGGTACTAATGCTCCCAAGATTTCAAGAGGCGCAATTGAAGGGAAATACAGATGTGGTGAAAAATACGGGTGTAAACCCTAGGCGCGGGGCGAAGGTGAAATTGAAAACGTGAGGGGCGCAGCCGGCCCACCACGTCATCCATGACCATTCAGAGTCGACCTCCGTGGGAGCCAATTTGGCGCGAACAATGACGCAGCATCCCGCTGATGTCAGGACCAGATGCCCCCGGAACACTTGTCGATGCGGTCCTCAAACAATCCTCTCACGCGCGCAGGTAGTCGTACAGTACTTCCATGGCCACTACCATCACAGGGTAGGGCAAAAATCACCTTCCAGGTTTTTTTTCGTACGTGTCTCTGATATTTTTATTATATTTTTAGTTGGGTGAACCCCGCAGATTTTAAAAACTTTTCGATCACGTTTTCAGAAGTAGTGGATATTAAATTCTGAGTTCACGAATACAAGAATTTTCATTTCTAGACCGAGTAGTCACCAGCATTCAATTTGTGTCATTCGTAACCGTTTCTGTTGCAACATTTTTTTTTTCCAATTATTTTTCTGTCTTTGAATGTTTCACGCAATGGGACAGAACGACAAACTGTATTACTGTGGACATATGCCATTGCAGTATTATGTCGTCCCAGAAATATTAGAAAGAGACTAAGAAAGACAAACAACGAAATACGAAAAAAGATAAAACAAGGCGAGTTGGCTGTAGTCAACACATCCATAAACCAAAACAACAGAACATGAAAGATCCCAAAAGGAATTAGTCTACAACAAATAATAAAAAAGATAAACAACCAAAATTAAAAACGCGAAATACAAAACAAACTAATATGTTAAACTCAGGAGATCACAATTAAGACAGCACAGACAATACAGAAACGAATACAATAATGGACATAAGACAAGATAACAACGACGACGTCACAGACAATACACTAGACGATACAACGATGGAGACACAAAATAACACAGTAGATTTCCAAAGGCCGACTTTTAACGACGTTTCGAGAGCTGACATCTGCTCCCGTCTTCAGGTGAAGTAAAAGTGAAAACTGGAATAAATTGGACAGTATTTATAGCCTTCAGCTCTGTTCCTAGCGCGACCCCTTTCCACGCGTATTAAAGAACATAAAAACAACACCCAAAAAGGCGAGATACAAAAATCCAAACTGGCCGAACATGTGTGGGAAAATAGTCGTAAAATACTGTGGGAAAATGCTACTCCACTTTCGCTACACTAGAAAACGCTGTATCAAAAGAAAAAGAAAATAATCAGCATGTATTGTGAACAACTCAAATGTATTTAGTCAGCAAAGTATTGAATTAAGAAACATGTGGAAACCTTTAGCAAAAAAAACGAAACAAAATTATTTGCGAAGTGACAATAGACTATAAAACCCATTAAAAGGTGCGCGGTCAATCAGGAGAGAGCTTGACTACCATTGGTCGCTCTAGGAACAGAGCTGAAGGCTATAAATACTGTCCAATTTTTTCCAGTTTTCACTTTTACTTCACCTGAAGACGGGAGTAGATGTCGGCTACCGAAACGTCGTGAAAAGTCGGCCTTTGGAAATCTACTGCGTTCTTTTGTGTCTTCATCGTAGTGTGTTGTCTGTGACGTCGTCGTTGTTATGCTGTCTTGTGTCCATTATTGTATTCGTTCCAGTTATTGTCTGTTCTGTCTTAATTGTGATGTCCTGAGTTTTACATAATAGTTTGTTTTGTATTTCGCCTTTTTTTAATTTTGGTTGTTTATCTTTTTTAAATTATTATTTGTAGTTGACTAATTATAGGAGCTTTCATGTTGTGTTGTTATCGTTTATGGATACGTTGACTACAGCTAACTCGGCTTGTTTTACCTTTTTTCGTATTTCGTTGTTTTTTTTATCTCTTTCTAAGTTTTCTGGGACGACATAATATTGCAACGGCGTATGTCCGCAATAATACAGTTTGTCAGTTTTTTTCTGTCTTTTTTTCTGTGCAGACGTCATCGTTATCAATTTTTTTCTCTTTCTTCAGTTATTTAAGATCTGTGTGGACTCAGCTTAAGTTTTCAGACAAACATTTACAAAGTCTGGCTTCCCAAGTTAAAAATTATATGTTCCTCAGACAATAAAAGGTAGATAGATCTAGAGGCAAGTACAGTACTTTGAAAGTGGTTCAAGTTCCCCCCCCCCTCTTTTTTTAAGCGCTTTTCATCATTTTGTGATTTCATATTAAATGAAACGTGATGAAATCGCAAAATAAATTTTATGTGGGTTTTCAATTCGATTATTAACATTTAACATTGTGTATTGCGAATTCCTTAATATTAGTTAGAAGGGTATACCTTGGCTCAATTATTTCATGAAGTCATAGTAACCCCCCAAAAAAATCTGAAACCTGACAGTTCGCCTGCAATCAGTGTTTCATATTTAGCTAGTTTTGCTTTGAATTCAAATAATAATAAAATTAAACTAGTAGAAACATTCAAATCCCTTAATGAATTTCCATGGAACTTCTTTGTCGTGTACTGTATCTTTTAAAAATAATACTAAGGTGAGGATTAACATTGTTATCTAACACAATTGCAATTTTTTTGCAAACCATATAAATTAACTACTGCAATTACTGTAATAAATTTATAAAAATTATTTGGCAAATATTTTACACTTCTGTGAGACTCGTACACTGTAAAATATCACAAAAGCATGTAGATCCATACACAATATATGCAAGTGTGAGCCATTTTTGTGATTAAACTACATAAATTAATGTCATGAAGTAAACAAGACATGGAGTCCGTATTATAAGGACCATGGGTGACAGTAGCCATTGTTTAGTAAAAAGAAAATAAATAATATAATTATAAGGTTACATGAAGTATGCATGGAACGTTAGGTATATTTTGCAGGTATTTCTTTTGTGGTTTTACTATGCGAGAAATATTCCACGCCATTAACCGGAGCAAGCAGTCCAAAGGGGACATTTGAGCTAAGTGACACAGTTGTTATAACGTTGGCGTAATTTCTCGGTTGCAGAACTTAATTGAAGCATGTCGCTATAGTATGCCATGTATGGAAGTGTATTCGAACTTCTGCAGTACGCACGGACTGCCGCTTGCATAATCTTAGCACCAGTTTAGGAATATCGGCGCGTGACTGTGCGGTATATTGCAAGAGTACAATCTCTCGAAAACCGGATTTTTCACTTGAAGATATACATGGCAATTTTAAATTATTTTACCATCGGGAACGTTGAACTCGACCTATCTAATTTACTTGTAGATATGGAAGTGATATTTTAGTATAGTTCACTGTCATTTTAATTATTTTATTATATTTTATTATGTTTCATTATTTTACAATATTTTATTATTGTAAAGGTGAGTGGCTGTTAACACTTGCGTTGCAATGTGTTAGGAAATAATTCGTTTACTAAACTATTTATCACTTGTCAACTGTGTATTTTCACGTTTAAAAAACTCAATTCAAATTAATGCTGGTCATCGTGAAGGATCCACGAATATTAATATTTCTAATACAGTTCGAAGCACTTCATCATTGACAACAATGACCTTCTCAGATTGACGTACCTCAAAATGTACTAACCGGTTGTAAACAAAATCCTGATATAACAGTGCATTTTACCTTACTATAGATACTCTACCAGTAAAGTTGTACTGTTTTCTCTTTTTAAAAGTAAAAACGTTCCAGCAGAAAGTTTTTACGTCACAGACAGACACCCTTAAAGCAAAAGTCTTTCAAGGTAGAATAGGACATTCTGTGCACGCTTTAGATATTAGCTGGTCCTGAAAAGTGTGGCTCTGTGTGCTCAAGGTTTATTAGCATTGTCATAAAATCTGACGTCCCATTACTATATGGTGGCCAGAAATGTCTGTCATTGAGACAAAAATCTAAATAACATTAATATCGCGATTTTGGGTCGATCGTTTCTTAAGAGAAATCGTTAGCAAATGTTCTCTATTTTATATCTCTACCAGAATTAATTAATTAACGTCACGTCACCGTAATAAAAATGTATTTGTAAATTTTGCACACTGATGTATAGGAGTGTCAAGAAAGTAATTATGGTATTATATTTTCCATCACTGTTTAAAAAAATTTCCGTGAAATTACGGAAAAGTACAGAAAAAAATTATCCACAAATCTTCGTAAAATAACGGACACTCAGTTTTGCTTGGTAACGAAATCCTCCGTAAAATTACGGCCAATACGTTTTCCACACAAGAAATGAATTTGTTTAAATTACTGACACTCCATTTTCCATAATTACGAAATACTCTTATTTGCTACGTTTTATCGAGATCTTGATGTACCATTTGGTAACCTGAAAATTTTTCGTGTGCTGTGTCGTCCTTATCTCTTCCGTACTTCTAGGTCTCGAACGCCAAGACACGTCCACTCAGGCGGCCCCCTTAAGGCAAAAATTCATAATTTTATATTTGTACAGCATATTGTTCGTTTTATAGATGTTATTTATGACTACATTTTCCGCTTGTAAATTTTTTTTACCTCTTGTAGTATTCCCATAGCGAAATGACAAAGTCAAAATTTGTAAGTTACGGGAACATAAAAATAACAAAAACCAAGTGACTTACTAGAATAAAGTAATTTACACTGAAATTATATATCATGGGCCATGTGCTAAAATATTTAAAAACACAAAATGTAATTCCTTTGTACTTTAGAAAAATCTAAAATTTATGACAATTTACTTCATTTTTGACAAATTAAAAAAAAAAATACAAGATTACTTTGTTGAGTGTTTGAAATATGTTAGCATATGTCCCATAATATATAATTTAAATGTAAATTATTTCATTTGAGTAAGTCTCATGGGTTTTGTTATTCCTATGTTCCCGTAACTTGTAAATGCTGACTTTCATATGCCGTTGTAGGGAAAACTATGAGAGCTAAAAAATGTCTACTAGTGGAAAACATAGGCACACGTAACTTGTGTAAAACAAACACTATGTCGTGCAAATATAAACTAACGACCTTTTACCACGTGACCGCACCTAAAGGCGTTTCAAAGGAAAGAAATCACAATCTTACATTTGTATGAAACAGCGCAAATTTTGTAGATCTTACTTGGAATCACTTATTCTCTTACAGAAAAAAATTAGCTCAGCCAGCTGTACCATAATAGCATTTCAATGTCAAAATTTGCGTGTTTTAATTTCATACACCCCTGAAAACCAATCAACATAAAGAAACGAAATAATTCACTGTAAAAGTTCATGTCACTGGCTAGGGCTTTACGTATATAATAACCTGTTCAAAAATGTTTTGTATTTTTAAAATATTTTTGAAATTTAGAAACATTTTTAGAAATTTTTTTTTAATATAATTTTTTTTTTTCCGCGTTCTTAAAACCCTAGCCCGTGACACGTACTTTCACTGTGAATTATTTCGTTTCTATATATTGATTGATTTTCTGGGGTGTGTGAACCAAAAACATGCGAATTCTTGACTATGAAATGCTATTTTGGGAAAACTGGTTGAACTATTTTTTTGTAAGATAGAAATGTACTTCTAAGTAACGTAAACAAAACTAACAATGTTTCATACATTTTTTAAGTTATTATTTTTCCCTCTGAAACGCCCTTAAAGGTGCGGTCTACCGCAATTTTCATCACTTTTTTTATTTGTACCACATTTATTTTTTCTTATTTTAGACACAAAATGTGACTAAATATGGCTCTTATGAAAAATTTTATCTCTCATAGTTTTCGCGTAATGGCTTGTTGAAGTCATATTTTGCATGATTCTGTTTTAAGGACTACACTTAAACCAACTGATATGCCAAACTAAAAAAAAAATCGCAGTGGATAAAGACATTGCAGGCTACAATGTCGTGCTCATAAAAATAAAGAATAAAATTTATTTGTATTTAAAAAAACTCATTGAATTTTTATTTATTTTATATATTCAGTTTCAGAATTTTTAAAATACAATAAATTTTTATTATTTATTATTATGAACATGACATTGTAGCCTCCAATGTCTTTATCCAATGAGATTTTTTTTTAGTTTGGTGTACCAGTTGGTTTTAGTGTAGTCCTTAAAACGGAAACATACAAAATATGACTTTAACAAGCCATTACACGAAAACTATGATAGATAAATAAAATTTCATAAGAGCCAAATTTAGTCACATTTTGTGTCTAAAATAAGAAGAAAAAAAATATCTTGTACAAATAAAAAATAAAAAATTGTGATGAAAATTGCCGTATCCGCGCCCTTAAGGGCGCCGCCTACCAGCGCATTAGAGGCTCAAAAGCAATGGAAGTGTTATGGGTGACCTTGAAGTTCGCAACAAATGCTGCATATCCGCTTCGAGCTAAGTGCTGAACTAGCGTGCAAGATTTCCGTCGATTCATTTTTACTATGGGACACGAAGCGGTGACAAAATAATTTTATTGTTGGAAAATCTGTAGCTAAGTTCAGTGCACATATATAGCGTAGTTTCACATACATCCAATCAGTACATTTTGAAGTACGGCAGACTTAAAAGGCTGTGTTAGCCATGTTGGAGGACTGAGAAATAGCGTTTACAATGAGCATGGTGTCTTAACAATGATATTACGACCTTTTCCGAAGAGTGTCTTCTTCTCGTACATTAGCACAAAGAGTGCATGATGAATAGTTTCGTAAAAAAATCCTGCTTATGAACAAACTGCAACGCATTTTAAGCGCATGTGGACGGCCTCCTGAACATCGTATATTTTGTATCGCAGACTAAATGACACCTATGTTAACTCTGTGCGTGGCATTTACGCGTCTGTTGGCCGTAGCTAACATAGTTTCTGTGTCGGCGAGTTCAGACGTAGTTTTCCGGGTTACCCTTGCGGCACGTGACATATGTCGGCTGTGGCTTATACCCAAGACAATATTTCATTCACGAGGCCGCCCCGTCGACGCGACCATGCCCACCCGCACTTTGGGAGCCAGTCCTCGTGTCGGAAATAGACGCCAAAGAACTGACCCTCGGTCCAAGCAGGTGTATGTCTTGGAGTGTGGGAGGGTTGTAGAGGCATGGGGGTAACTATTTCTGGAGCGGGCCTACCACAAGGACTACCCCTTCCTCCCTCCTCTTCACGTCTTTGTGGGACGGTGCAGACGACACGCAGCGGTGTTGAGTGATGTCCAGCGCGTTGACTCGTACGCAGTCCAGTCGTCAAGTGGGCTGTCGCTGCTCGGAACAGCTGTCTTGAGTGATGTCCACTCGCTGCAACAGTCCAAGAGTCCCGTCAGCCAAAAACACCCGTACAGCGTATAAAGTATTCCAGAGAAGACATCCAGTGTTCAAATACGAAACGCTTATTTATTTTGCTCGCTACAAATCTGCCAATGTCAAAACACAAACTTGGGTTACCGTGACCACATACACACACTTCGTAATGCAATACACAAAGTATAACAAATACACGAAACAATTTTATTCATTGTCATTTTCAGCTCTCATCGCTTGAAATTTTCTCTTTTGTGCATAACGTAAATCCTTTCTAAACAATCGTGAACTATTCTTCTTCAATCATACATTATTTTATCGTTGTATATCGGCTGTCATTACACAAGTTGTCAGAGCAATACCAACTATACAATGCCGACAAATAAGTAGACTTATTTTTGTTAAATATTTTACTTAGGGGTATTATTGAGCTTTTATTATATTTTAATTTGTAACCACTGAACAGTACACTGTAAACATAATAGTAAATAGGTTTTTCTTAATACAGTATAAGTTATTGTTATGCCGGTGTTGGACCGGGCAACAAAGCAATAACAAATTGGAAACGAAGTGAACGTTGTGTTAGGGTTATTTGTATTACAGGTTAGAAAGAAAATTTGTTTTGTTAATCGAGAGTTAGGCACAGTGAAAAGTTTTGCCGCTTGTAGCGCTGCTGTTGCTAAGCGATCTAATGAATAAACTCTCAGTAAAATTTAATCTAACTGTCTCGGCAAAGAAGGAAGTAATTTGATTTTTAAGTGGAAAACTAACGAATTTTGGTTTTTAAGGTATCAACTTCATGTAAATTTTAATATACGGAAGCTCTGTGATTGGTCCGTTTACTTTTCTTACTGATACCAGCGTAACAATAGGCAGACATCGTCCTATCCAGTGTCTAGGGCATGACGGGACCAGGCGGCTTCTCTGTCCTGTCCTCCGCACTTGTCCTCTCGGGAACCAAGTGTCTCCCTCGGGACATCTCAGGATAATTACCTTCCGATAATGTATTATGGCTGTATCCGCATTATCTTCAAGTGTGTGCATGTCAATACCCTGGACCACCAGTGACTTTACCAAGTGTTTACTAGTATTGTCCGAGTTCTCAATAGTACACGGAGGTTCTACACGAAACTGCCTACTTGTTATATATTTCAGAATGATAGATTCAGTCACCGCATTGGTTTGAGCTGATTATGATGTTTTGTTAAGATATGTAGTACTCCAGATGAAAAGTTAGTACGTGTTTTCTAAACGTATTTCAGCTAAATGTAAATAAATGTACATCAGTATTTCTTTCTACCCTGTAAATATTTTCCATAAAAAATAATTGTACGTGTACCGGTATTCAATCTTTTTATTTTAATCGCTATTCCGTCGAATGACCCCATATATATAAAACAAACCTACTGATTGATTTTTTTGAATTATGTTTTTTTTCTATAAGTTACTGCTATTGTCACCAAAGTCTTGTATATAAAGGTGTTAATTTATCCGAATTATCTCAATAAGTTCGTGCCAGGTGCTAGTTAGCTTATGTTTTACTTAGCCAACGGTTCGAAAAGAGCTTAAGGGCCGATTTCACCACTGTTTCAGATTACTAGGTTTAATGAAACGGAGTTGAATTGTTAACTCCATATTTAATTTCGTCCATGGGCTTTTCGTTTCATAGCATATAAAAATGCTGTTATCTAAATAGGTTCAGTCAGTTAGGCTAAGTTAAGCTCACTGCTTTAGTGGCATGAAGAATTTGCGTTTTTATTTCAGCACATAAGCTAGGACTGAAATAACTGTATATTCGTGACACCTTCGCAGTTGGCTCTTGCCGTATTTAACACCTCTCGGAGGACGCTGAGCCAATAATAAAGAAGCAGGTAAATACAGGCTCAGTAGTTTGGTATCACTGTGTCAGCGAGCAACCAATTAACAGCGGTCGTGTACTTGAGTACACATATATTCTTGGAGTCTAGCCTACAAGTCAATGAACCCGCGAATTTTTCTGGCCTCTACTCGCCGCACACGACACACAACCTCGTAACATCGTGCCGCCATTTTTCTATACCTAAAACGAGTCTAAGAAGATAAACTGCTAAGAATGTGTGTTTAAGTTTGAACTTTAATCAAAGTCGGTGTTTTGCGGGACGCGTCAAGCAGTATCCGAAATTTTGGGCAGTTTTTTTTTTTCGGGCCTAAAATATATCCGAAATACCAGACGTGTATTTACAATATTGGAAAATATCGGGCTAACATTCTTATCAAAACGCAGACGAAAGGCACGTAATTTACAAGAAACTAGAAAAAACAGTATCTCATAAAATTTGTAAATTTGTTCACACCTTCTATCAAATATACCAATTCTAACACCACAGCAAACGAACGTTTTTTTGTGAATTCGATAATTTTGGTAGGCCAAATAACCGTATCATTAACCTCAAATGAATAAACAAACAATACAATCTCACATCTGGGTAAACCGCTATAAATTAAAAATTCAATATAATTTTTCATTGTGAAAATTCTTCAAAGTGAGTCAAGTACATTTCAATATTATTTCATTACGAAAATTCTTTAAGATGCTCCACATACATTTAGAAGCTTAATTTTTTTTTCACAGCCATGACACATGAGCAAACGTCTGCTCTTTATCCGTGACGGCCATGTTAAGCAACGTACTGGATATACAAGTCACAACGAATAACGGTAAAAAAATTATTATCATATAAATATTTCAGCTTCATTTCAGTGTAATCTTTAAGTGTCGCTGTGGTAAGGTTAGGAAATAAAAACAGTTCAGGCTTAAGTCAGCACGAACTTAAGTATAGCAAAATTTTATTCGCAGAGACACCGAAATTTCGCGGGTTCAACGATCCTCAAGAAAGAATTTCAGTAACAGAGACCCAATCGCTCAAGTAATTTACATGTACAGGAGTTTGAAATCGAACGTGACCTCAAAAGAATTCGTGAAATTTCCAGGACCATAACGATTGATGAAATCGGCATTAAAATGGTAATCTTCGGGCGATCGGTACGCCTGGTTCTCCAAAACGGGCAACCAAATACAGAAAAGACAGAGTCAGTCATGACAACCGTGTCTGATGCGAGAATATTAGACTTCTTAAGGGCGCGGTCTACCGCAATTTTCATCGCCATTTTTTTATTTTTTATGTGTACCAGATATTTTTTTCTTATTTAAGACACAAAATGCGACTAAATTTGCCTCTTATGAAATTTTTTATCTCTCATATTTTTCGCGTAATGGCTTGTTAAAGTCATATTTAGCATGTTTCCGTTTTAACGACTACACTAAAACCAACTGATATACCAAACTAAAAAAAAATATCACAGTGGATAAAGACATTGTAGGTTACAATTACAAGCTCATAAAATTAAAGAATAAAAATAATTTGAATTTAAAAAAAATGCTAAACCAAAAATAAAAATTTAAACAATTCAATAATTTTTTTTTTAAATACTAATAATTTTTATTCTGCAATGTCTTTATTCACTGTGATTTTTTTTTTTAGTTTGGTACATCAGGTGGTTTTAGTGTAGCCGTTAAAACGGAAACATGCCAAATATGACTTTAACAAGTCATTACGAGAAAACTACGAGAGATAAAAAAATTTCATAAGAGCCAAATTTAGTCACATTTTGTGCCTACAATAAGAAAAAAATATCTGGTACAAATAAAAAATATAATAATGATGATGAAAATTGCGGTAGATCGCGCCCTTAAGAGGCCTATGTTGTAACGGACGCAATTTTCCGCGTTTCAGGCACTGAGGCAGGGGAGCAATAAGGGCCGGACTGCGGTGCTTAGCAAGAAACGCATCGCCTCTATTTGCGTGTCATATCTATGAAGTTGTCTATTCCCTATGGGATTCGTAAGCGGTGACCGTACAGTTTTGTTTGAGCACAGTTTGTTGCAAAGACTAACGCAAGCTTCTAGTTTTCAGTTTCACGAATCCTGATGGCCTCCTTGAGTTACAGCGGTCATCTCTAAGGGACCCCAAAATTAAGTTTCTAATAAACGTGCTGCATTTTCAGTTGTTGATACATACATGTAAGCGTGTGTTTTCCCGTAGATAAACTGAATGGGAACAGGTTTATTTGAAAGTACGGCGTAGAAAATAAAAGCCGGAACACGCTACACCAGATATCACGCACCCAGTACATATTCGTTACAAGTTTTCTTATTCTCTGCCAACATTTGACTTATTGTTTTCATTGGAGATGTGTGCATGGATAGGTATTATACCCAGGGGTGCCCCTTCCCCCGAAATCTATGACGACACACCCCCTACTTATGATGTGACCCTCCCCCCCCCCCTTTTTTTTGCTGACGTTCTCTCCGATCACCACTACAAACCCCACCCTGTAATTAAATTGTGCTCAATGTTAGTAAATGTAACTTTTTTTTATATTTTGTTACATTTTGCATTAATTATAAAAGCTGGTTACAATAATATTTTTGGTCGTATCAGGTCATATTTAATATTATATAGTTGTGCCCTATTTACTGCAACACATAATGTTCTTTTCAATCCTTTCAAAATCAAGGGGTAAAATAAAATTAGCTTGTTCGTGTAAATGGTGCATTCATCGTTATATACGTCCATGGGAAACTATTAATTTTTCTCGTTTGTAAAACCGCCCTATCTTATATTTTAAAGGCGTAGTCTGCGTCGTTCCCCCCCCTCCCCCCAACAATTCCCGTAATCCCACCAGCTCCTTGTAGGCACCTCTGTTATACCAGAAGTTGAATCATGCGTGTTCAATAGGCCGTTCTTGTCAAGCGTTTCTCTCGAAAGCGTTTCCCGGAGCATCCAACGTATTCTGCGCGGGGAGGTCGCGGACAAAAGGCGGGAAGGAAGCTGGCCAGGAGATACGTGGGGACGAGGAACACAGCAGATGGTAGCCTAAGTTGCCTCGCGAGCCATTATTGTCCGTCCATTGTGAGCGAAGGGACGTCCGATGTTAGGCCCGGGGGAGTCGCAGCATTAGCGGTGATGAGACAAACAGCTATGTTTACCTGGGACAAGCTACCACATACAAGGGGTGAATATCGTCCGCTGTCCGCGTGTTGTCTCGGGAAGCGCGCTGAAACATTTTCGCTGTCCTGGCCTGCAGGAACATGATTTCATCCCGTAACTAATCAGCTACCGTACAAGCGACCCCTAACGAATCCCGACACTTTTTAACACGATGCTTCTGCGTTATACATGAAACTGTTTTTTGTCACACTGTCTTGTTTGTAAAATACCGGAAGCCAGCTGTATAAACACTGGTTGGACAAATTTCATCCTCTGTTAGACTATGAACGCGTTTGTATAAACTACTGTTATCGTTAGGCAGAAAGTTAACTCTCAGGCTGGCTAACCTGCCGTGGGAGAGCCCGATAAATACCTATCTGCTGAAAAATAGCGAGCGTGATATGATTTACAAAATGGCGATGGTAGTTGCAAAATTTCTGTGACTCGTTTAAGCTAATACGAATATAATGCTTTATGCATAGTCATATAAATTTCAGGTAGAAAAGCATGAAACTACAATTGAGTGCGGGTGTATGGATTGGATTAAAGATAAAAAAACTGTGTAAGCGATTCTGTGATTCTAAAAACTGTGTAAGCGATTCTGTGATTCTAAAAACTGTGTAAGCGATTCTGTGATTCTAAAAACTGTGTAAGCGATTCTGTGATTCTAAAAACTGTGTAAGCGATTCTGTGATTCTAAAAACGTGTTTTTAGCCAAGCAAATTCATGTACAGAATCCAAGTTGAATATTACAAATATGTGCTTTGTTTATCCAATGCTGCTTCCAAATTTGTTCTGCATCATTTAAAATTAAAATGGTATTGATTGCGATCGTGATTTTAGACACCTTTGCAACATAAAAGTCTCTCGCTTTAAGTAATAGTTTGGCACGTTTTTCGTAACCTCGAATTGTGTAGCCTTTTCATACATTTACAAGACTGTAGGAAATGTGAAGTTTAATCTTATTAATCTTTGAAAAATCATTGTATAGCAGGATAAAATAATCTTTCAGTTCAGGGGAAAGGAAAGTCATGGTTCTGGATTTATGTAAATACAGGATGTCCAGAAACTACCGCATAATAAACATACCACGTGAATTCTGAGCTAAATTGAAGACTGAAATGTTTGTGGCAAAATATTGTACAATGCCACTTTACGCCCACAATGTGGCAACACCGCACGAAGTTAAGTCTTCTTTTGTGCTACACACATATCTAACTACCGCTATTCTGACCATATTATGGGCATAGGCTCAAATCCTGAGCGTTTTAAACATGATTCTATATTTACTCGACGTAACATCCATAAATTAATACCTGGGCGTGGAGTGCATACGGGAAATCTCTCCGCACTGTGTTGCGCGTAAAATGCCATCGGAAATTTTACCACTAACATTTTCGTCCCAAATTTAGCACGTGATTCGCGTGTTGTGCTAATTACGCTGCAGTTTCTGTACATTCTGTATGTATTTCGTATTGCAGCTAAAAGACTCATTTCTTTTTTTACTTTGACTTCGTTAGAGAATGGAATCTGTATTGGTAGAGTTTATAAAAATTTCACAAGTAACTGTAACGGCATCTGAAAAATTCCAAAGAAATTAATTAATATTCTAGTACGGAAGTTCCTACAATAATTTACTACAAGCATTCAATATTGCGCAATGCTTTTTATATAAACCACCTGTGTCATAACGTAGCCAGAATTTTAATAATTCAGCTAAAACTAGTTTTTTTTTCTAAAAAAACTAACTTAACTAATTTAAGCTAAAAATTGTATCTCAAACAGTGGTCTTTGAACACATGAAATATTAAAGGACATTTATCAGCATGCTTGATGAGGTATAAGTACCGGTCTAAGTTAAGCAGTGCCATAGTGAAATGCTCAGATCACTACAGGCTGGTACCGACATTTATTTTCTGGCTTTCTGAACAGGTAGTTGTATATAAATAAAAGTTGGAAAACTGTAGTGAATTTTGCACGAATTAAAAAATATACGTAGAAAAATAATTTAAAAAATAATTTCATTAAAACAGTTTATATAACCATTTTTAGCAAAAATGTGCGCAATAGATGCTCCGGAATTGAATTCACAACATTGTGAAGACAAAAATAGTTCACCAGAAGCTTGCACTATCAGTGTGTTTGCTCACAAAATAAGCAAATACTTTTGGGTAGGATTGTTCCTTTTATATTCTTTGTCAACTTTCAGACTTCTGAAAATTACAATAAACGTTTTTAGCCTTACCTTATATGCCAAGCCCTCAGGAGTCGGTGATGATCGTGGATTATTTTCACTCAGTATTGTAAATGTGTTGTTACACCACCTATGACATGTGCAAAACGCCCCATTTGAAACATATGATTTTTTAATTGTACGTAAAATCGTTTGGCTTGGCAGCACGTATATGCCTCGGATCTGGTTGTCATACGTCCCATGTACAGTACATGTTCGACGTGATACAACATAGGTGATGCAAAACTTTTGTTGATAAGTGTAGCTCGGGTTATAATGTTACACTTACAACGGTTTTGCGAAGGTAACCTATTGCATGAGTGATAATGTCTTAGCAAATTTATTACATTTCTTAGTATTGCTAATCTTAAGTCATAATTCAAAGATAATTCGTACAAAACAACGACGCAGGTTCAATTCACTGGCACAGATATTAGTGTTTCAACTGTCTATTATTTTCCGAAATCTCTTCAGACGAACGCGGTTATTGTATCTCGCTACAGGCCATGGCCTATTCCCGCCCTTTTTTCTGTCTGACTGAGTCGCTCGTTCTATCTCTAATGACGTTGATGTAGACTACACGTTGGAAGTTACCTACCCAAAGAACATTTTATTGGAGTTCTCTCTTTAACTCATCACTAGTCATTAAGTTTTCGCCGTGAGCCGATAGACGTTTTTGGAAAAACTTTCATAATTTTTGTCCTTCCACACCAAGTTTAGAAAGCTCAGTTTTTCCTTTGAAGAGCAGCCAAATACATTAAAAATATCTATAAATAGTCATATTTTTGGTGAGAGGTAGTAATTGAAAGGCCGAATCGACAGAAAAATATGATAACTTATTAAAAATTATTGCATGTTTGAAACGTTTTTGTCGTATGTTGTGGAGCATCTGAAGTTTTGTACTTAATGTGTTGGTTATGTCTCAATTATTTAGGTATATGAGGACAGTTGAATTTAATTTGTATTTAACCTGCACTTAATAGCCACCTCGAAGTAGGCCTATACGTTGTAACGTGTAAAGTACAAATTAATGTGTGAGTCAATCCTCGGAACATCTTCATACACAGGATAAGTTTGGACCTCGGATCAATGAGACACCAAACGTAATTTTTTAGTTCTTTATTCATTGAAGTTCTCATGTCCTACGGTCACCACAGTAGAGCTCTGTTCCACTTACATCACAAACTAGTAAACAATTTTAGAATTTAGTAATGGGACTAGAGCAGGTGAAGTGAAGAGATTTTGGTGAGCCCTTAACAGCGAGGTTTTCCGCTCTGATGAGCGACTATGTAAGGTGTGGAGCAGTGCTGGAATGAAGTAGCAGAAGTACGGGAGAATACTGAGATAAATCTCTATTATAACTAGTCCGTTATAACATTTTTATCAAGTGTAATGTTAATATAGCCACTCAATGGCGTATGTTCACATTATCCCGTAGGATCCAGAACATTTCGGCAAAGCTAAAGTCAAGCAGCCTTAATTTCACGTCATTGACAAACTGAAAACCTAAAGTCAAAGTCAAAATGGCCGTTTGCAGAGAACCAATAGTTGTGTTTGCTAACAGTGAAACATGTTTATTACTAAGTGCGTTTTATTTTGCAGTTCTGTACTAGGTTTAAGTAAAACAGACATGTCTTAAAATGTACGCCGAAAACCTTGCACATTGCGTGTCGTAAGTGAGAGAGAGATTTTGGGCCAGCACTTAACATCGAGGTATTTAGCGCTGGTGAGGAGTGGTATGAGGTGAGTATGGAGCAACGCTGGAAAGAAGGGGCGGGGGAAACGGGAGATCCCCGAGAATACCCGTCGACCAACGGCATCGTCCGGCACGATTCATACGAGGGAAAACCCGGGAACCGGCCATGACGGGAATCGATTTTGGATCGCCTTGGTGGCAGGTGAGTGTTCTAGCCACTCCACTGCGCCAACCGCTTCCCCCAAGTTTTGTGCTGTGTCCACTGAACGCAGATTGGCTCCAATAGAGAGAAACATACGTTAAGCCTTGCTCCAAGGGCGGTAGTTCTACAGGTAGCCCTCGGTTATCAGCCCGTGTGTGTCGAAAGTGAACTGTACGGTTAGCCAATAGGTGGCGTTGTTATTTTTATGCGAAACATTTTAGCCTACTTTCCGAAGGAAAAAGTAGGCTGATGAGATCACCATTCTGTCTGTGTGTGTACCTTGGTGTGTGTGTGTGGGGGGTCTGTTTTGTAGGTGTGTGTGTCTGTGTGTGTGCCCCCCTCCCCAAAAAAAAAAACTTTTGAACCCGTAGACCGAAATTCATCATACTTTATACACATATAGATCTTTGTAATCTGACTAGACTTTTTTGTATTCCGTTTACGCCATGTTTATATTTACAAAATAGTGCCCAATTTAACGTTTTTCGATCAAGTTAGATATGTAAGTAACTGTACATAAGAATTTTTTAAAATTTTAGGACACATATACTGCATACATACGTTCATCCTGTGTGTTTATTTTTGAAATTGCGGCAATTTTTATATTTTTAGCTTAGTATCACATATTTTGGGAAATATTATTCTGAAATTCACAATACTTGGTGCACATATACTACATACAAAGTTGACTTGACATTAGTGTATTTGGTTTATCCTGTGTGAATATTTTCGAAATAGCAGCCGTTTTTATATTTTTGATATAGTATCACTTTTCTTAGAAAATATTTTTCAGAATT